>CABFVX010010947.1:0-12309 GCA_902151425.1 Timema shepardi | reverse complement strand
ATATAATTTAATATGTATTGTTTAAAATATATATACCTAAATAATATATTATATATAATTTAAACGATATTAGTAAAAGTTGAATGATGGTTAAATATGCTAATGTAAAATCTCACGCAGTTATAAGCATGCACCCACTTACGCTGATGAACATATATAGCCTTGGATCAATAGTTTGACCACTGATGACACTTGCAACTGGCATATCCCTGGTCCCCAAACCTTGATTCCTTACTCACAGCTTCACGAATAGTTGTATATTTTTCTGGGATGTGTTATGAATTTGTGTGCCGGAAATCTAGAGGTAACTTCTATTAGACTGGGCTGTAGTATATTTATTAGATATAGATTAGCTTTTTTTTATGACTTTTATTTGTTTGTTTTGTTTGGATTCTCACGGCATACCATCGGGAATAATTGTACGTCCCACAGTTTGGGAACCTTTTCTGTAGATTTTTATATAAGCCTTCACTATCTTGGGCGTAATGCAATAAGCTTAGAATCAACTAGACTGATTGAGCAAACATAGTTGCATTTTCTTAATATCCCAAAGCTGTATGGGCTCATTGCAATAAGCCTAAAAGTTATCAGGCTGATAAGCAAATATAATAGTATTTTCCAAATAGCCTGGCTCATTTAAAAATTGATGGTGCCTTTTGCAATAAGAAGGATTTTCCAATTCACCTACGATATACACACACACACACACACACACACATATATATATACACATACATACACACTTATAATTCGGACACTATTGTTTTCATAAAAATATATTTCAAGTAATAATATTTATATGTAATATGCTTTCATTTTTGGAATTATAAGCTATTTATTATTTCAAATAGGTGCGGAGATACGATAAAAATTGGATGTTTCCTTAAGTGTAAATTTTCCTCAAAGTTATTATCATGAGGAAATGAGAACTTTCATTTTGTTTTAATACTAAACAACAACAAATATATATATATATATATATATATATATATATATATATATACGAATTTTAATCGAGTCAAGTTTGATGTAATCTATTTTTTCTCTTTCCACCCTTAAGTAACAAATACTACCATTAATTTTAGGGTTGGATGGATTATTTTTTAAAAAAACTCTAAGAAACCTTATGAAAACCCCATATCCTAAATTTGATTCCAATTGGTAACTCCAATATAGGCTTTCATCTCACGCTCTATTCTTTGTTCAAGGTCATTCTAAAACATGTTTTATAAAAAAAATTGCCAAATAGTTAATAAGTGGTTTACAGCGTCTTGGTAAAACATTTATGTGGTCCACAGCTAAATTAAGGTTGGTGAATCAGCTTTTCAAATTATATCCAAGAAACAACTTAAAGTTAATAATTATATTTTCGATGGCAGCATAAAGCTACCATGGATAAACGATGAAGTGTGTTTCTGATTGTTATTAAATGGCCGACGATTTATTTGGTAATTTCTTAAACAATTAATTGAAGGTTTATTGAAATAATTTTTATTCCAAATAATAAAGATCCTCAACATTCCAAATCTGGAATCTTTTCGTCTTTTTTTTAAATCGTTGGATTAGATGCCAAAATTTCAAGCTTTGAGTAAACACTGTGCTTAAAATATACATTTAATCTATATTTAATACACTGATCCAAGTTTGATTTAAGAAGACCTACTAATAAATATTTATAAACAATTATATAATTAATTTGGGGTCATAAACCCTTGAGAAAGGTTTTTCCCTTATCACTAATGTGATTTTTGCCACGCCTCTAATCATTACAAACTAAGTACCAACTTAAAATGAGTCAAGTATAAACTTGTATTTTCTATATTATTATAAGACCAATAACACAAACAATCTATAGATTTGTAAGCCAAACAACCATCTACAAATCATTCACTCTCCCACACATATCTCATAGCTAGGTAAAATATTCTACAGACTTATTAAGACAAATAACACCTCTTAAAACCTTCATCCTTGTATAAATATACCACAGTTTCTACGTTTTTGCAAACGTGGTAAAGTAGAACCACTTATACATTATTGTAAACAAAACAACTCACAGCTTCTTTGTAATTGTAAGACCAATAACTCAAGTATTCTTTAAATTGAAATCATAATATTTCACAACCACATTATTTCAAAAGTGTCCAAATCTAACAATTACACTCTTGAAAGTAGCACAACTACAACCCCCACCCCACTACTTCCTTGCAGCACAACAGTTATATTGTTATTAACAACTTGTACTAGCCTATATTGAAGTCAATGAAGATTTACAAGAACTGGAGCAGATTTGACGGAACGCTGTTCAAACGATAAAGCAACTTTATTTTAACATGTTAATCAAGTCAAAAATCAAGCTGATAGTTGGCTGGACCTTGATTAGTCCAGAGTTAATTGCTTTCATAAAGTCGACAGTGCTTCATTCTATGAATACTAAACGAGACGGGTCAAAGGTCTCTTTGTCCGCATTATACAGAATACATTGGAACATTTTTAGGAGTCATTCTTTATATACAATGAAATATGAGCTAAATAGGTGTTTTTTTTTTCAAATCAAGGCCCGTCGTATATACAGAGTGTTCGGAAACTCATAGCCCAAACTGCACATATAGTTAGTTTGAACCAAAAGTAATACAAAATCCCCATACACCTACATCTGGAAAGATAATATGCTAATACCATTAAATTGTTATCAAAGTTACGGCGTAAAACGGCGGGAGAGATAAGCTGTTACAAGTATGCGTGTACAACAGGTTGCATAGGAGTTAGACGCCCGGCACTACACATCTCGACAGCTTGGAGTACGGCAGTAGAACATAACACAATTAATAGTAGACAAAACACCTGTCCATCTAGAAATGGGAATACGTTCTGAGGGTCATAACAAATGGTCCTAACAAAACATAAGTTGCTTACCACGTGCCCAACTCCTTTGCAACTTGTACTTTACAAGCATGCTTGAATAGCTACGTTCGCCCGGCGCAGTACGCCGAAGCATAGCCGGGCAAGGTGATAGATATTTGCTAATTTTTCATTTTTACCAAGAAGTATACTCTCTGTAAAATATGATTTTCAATAATATTTTTTTATCTAATAATTGGTTTGTTTTTTCAAATGTTTTTGTTAGATAAATCCTTAATAATTGTGTAGAATTTTTAATTAATAAAAAAAATCTATTTTTCTTTAATTATCAAAAAGTACAGAGCAATACTTACTTGTATATAACCACCAAATATTAATCTGACAAACCTACTCCTAATTAAAACAATTTATTTACACATTCAAACAATGAGATATACTTGTCTTTCTTAAATACTAACTCAAATATTGGTTCTTCCTATTTAAAAGAAAACACAAGATTATAAAACTGAATTGTTTTAAGACGATTTGTTAAGATAAAAAATCAGGCTTTTATAATATTTAAAGATAGAGGAAAATTAAAACATGATTGTTTACTTTCAATCACATCTTTTTTCAATCTTTTAATTAAATTTCTTTTACAATCAAACTTGTTTATTGGAGCAATTATTTAGACTTTGGTGGCATTTATAATTACACATTTTTCTCTTTTTGACATTTGTATCTCATCAGAATTGCATCCATCTTTGCAGCTGCATCAGCTGTAGCCTTGGCCTCCATAAATTGATTACATTCGTGCACATACCCAAAGTGAAATGTCTACATATGGTATTTCTTCAGCAGTAATGAAATTTTCTCTGCGAAGATTAAATTGTTTTCTTGAATACAATTGGTTTAATTTCCTATGTTTGATGCCCAGTTTATTAATATTTTTAATTTCAGTGATAACGAAAACAGTAAAAATATTTATTTCATTACCGCATGAAATCTTACAGTTTCACCTACATTAGTGGGTGGTTATTTTAAATCTGAGATGGCAATAATTTGTTGTGCTTGTTTTTTAAACAAATTAAGGATTTTTGTCTTCATCATTCACTAACATTTCGGCTGTTGATCCTTTGTGGTCAAATCATGTTCAGAATACAAAATTTCACGCAAAGACGACTTTTGTAGTTCCTCAGTTGCACCAGTACTGAGTCTGACATTGTTGGAGAATCCGTTGTAGTATTGACTTCAATAACATCAGTTCCTTCTTCTGGGTCGCTCTGATTTTTATGATTGACATTACTTTTAAAGAGTGACTCAAATTACTCTTTTATATTTATGCTGGTCAATGCTTCTGCTGGTAGGGAACTTTTTAAACCAACCTTAGATTTTAAACCAAACATGGACTCGTAAGGGCTGCAGTTTATACCGGTATGATGTCCTCTGTTTTTCATAAATTGTACAAACTTTAACCTTCCGACCACTTATTAGCGTTGTTAGTATCTAGCCAAGAGCTGAGAATGTTTTCAACATCCTGGTTTGCCCTTTCGACTGAGCCTTGGCTTTGTGAGTGCCTAGGTTTTCCTTGCACCAGCTTCAGTTCATACCCCATACTACAAAGTTCCTTAATAATAGTCTTAGCAAATTTCCTACCATTATCACTTTGCAAAAACTTGGTACACCTAACAATATCGTGAATATTTCTAAGAGAACATACTCTACTCCAGCACATCTTGTAAACACAAATTTAGTGATATGATCCTTATATATAGGAATACATGTATATTCTCCAACTACATGAGATTGCATGTCAATCAGGACAACCTGAAATCTTGAGTTCATTTTATAAATAATTAATAATTGGCTTGATTACCAAGAGCGTCTTCGTATTACTTTTTCTGTTTACACATTTAAGTAAATAAAAATCATCTCTTTTATAGTGTTTTTGTATTTGTTTTTAGCTCTTTTTCCATGTGGTTTCTTCCACCAAGACCAATCAAAATGGTAATGTCGTGAAATATTTGGAATATTTCTTCTGTGTGTACATAGGATCAATCGGATTTTCTACAACTATAGAATCAACATCATGTCCGCGCAAACGCTGATATTCTTCAGGTAATTTTAGACTGATTAACTTTCTCAATCATATTCAAATATGAACTTTTGGTAAGAATTTGAGTACGTTTTTTTTAGCAATTAATGAATCATTTAATCGGTTATCGAAAATATATTTTATATCACGTTTCTGATACTTTATTACTATAAAAAAGTAAATTAATATTTTATCAAAAGAGTATAATATTATTACAGCTAACCTTGTAATGTATTGGTTTGGATTAATCTAAATTATGTAAAAAAGTCATGGATGAAGGTATTTTTTCTTTTTAAGTAATATAGGTAGAGTATCCTTTTAAGATTCATCCATGAAGAAACACGCGCTTCTTAGAGACTATGTGAAAAGGATGTCACCCCTAAAGTATATTTTTTATACCATCTTTCCTGGTAAAAGAATAACTGCGTCAATTCTTGTTAAAAGGAACAACTTCATAGTATTTGGCANGACGCCATTTCTCTATACCAATAAGAAGCTAGGCTTCACAAAACCTGTCGCCAGAACTCTTTCTATTAGTTAGATTTTACACTGTTGAAAAGGGGAGATAAAGGCAAGGGGTATGTTATATATAAACCATTGTGCGTATGTTTAAGGCAGGAGAACGATCTCCGGGACCAAACATCTACACCGAGATCTCGCTCACGCACAAGTCAGTCACAGTCTAACACATTTTAAAATATAAATTACATCAGTATCACAAGTGTGCAGTAATATAAAACATTTAATTGAAATATGTACAAGTAATTTACAGGTGTAATTTAAATAAACCTTGTGTGAAATAACAGCCATCAACATTTCTCTTTCTTTAATTATTTTAATATACCGATTTAATTAGTGCTCGAACACGGAGCTATAGACAGCTGATTAAACGGTATCTTTTCAGCACAGTGATGATAGGTGCTCGATCACGGAGCTTTAGACAACCTATAACACATCACAGCATATATCAAGGAATTAATCCGTAGTGTTTCAATCGACGCCCAAAGCGGGGTGATTGATCACATATTATTACGATTGACGCCCAAAAAGTGGCGCGAATAAACCGATAGTATAACAACCTCACGAATTACTGTTTACTGACTACTGTCGTAATCATAGTACAGACGGAACGTGTTTAATAGCTGCAGATGGACACGTGGGCGCTGATTGGCTGGCACGTGATCGGATGTTCATTGTTCTCACCCTCCCAGTGACGCGGTACTGCCCTGTTTATAGCATAGCCCGAAGAGTTTAGAGCATTATGCTTACTGCCCAGTCAAATGATAAATTAGCAACAATAAAGAGTAATGCTATCAAAAGAGTAGAACAAGAAATTCATGACCAGGCTAAGAACCGTGTTGCTTTAAAATCGATCCCTATTTCGGTTATGTTTTTAGCACGTCAGGGATTAGTAATTAGGGCTCATGATACTGATGAAGGAAATTTCATTCAACTCCTCCTCTGGAGGGAAAATTAAATTCCAGAACCTCACGTTTTTCGACGAAGGAAAAAATTGTCTGCTTCATCTGATATCCAAAATGAACTGTAAAAATCATTTCTCATGATATTCTTCTTAAGAAAGTTGAAATAATAATACAAAAATTGAAGAGAGTTTTTTCTACTAGTTGAATAAACAAGTGACATTAGTGGCAAGGAGAAATGGTCAAAAAGTGTCCAAATTGTAGATCATGGCACATCCAATGATGAGGTGTTAATTGGGTTATAAGAAACATAATCAAAGATTTGATAGTCCTTATTTAATTTAATAAAAGATGCACTGTTCCACCTCAGTTTGACTTTAGACTATCTACGAGGACAATGCTCCAACGGTGCCTCCAACGTGGCTGGTGCGAGAATTGGAGTGAAAACAAGAATACTAGGATAGAAACCATTATCATTATATATTCATTGTGCAGCTTATGCTTTAAACTTAGCATTACAAGACTCATCCAAACCAATTCTTTTGATTCGGGACGGTTTTGCGGTGGGTAAATGATATAGGAGTCTTGTCAAAGAGTCTCCCAAGTGTTCTGCAGTGTAAACATAATTATAGGCGAGGTAAAAAATTGAAATTTAGTACCATTGCTACCACTTTAAATTATATATTAAGTAATAAAATATGAAACTTCAAAGACAGAGTTGAAAAAATAGAGGAGTAGGTTCAACATTTTTTTAGTTGAAAAAAATGGGGAGGAGGTTCAACAATTTTTTAGTTGAAAACTAATTTCAAAATGAAGATAAGCGAAATGGACCATTCCTAATAACCATAAAATACTAATCATTTAAAAAATTTAGTGGAGACTTCTGGTAATAGAAGAAGGGGTATATTAACAGAAGGTCACACTTTCAGGTGAGAAAAGGAATTCAATAATGTTGTGGGATTACTTAAATACTTAAGTCAGGATTGGTTATATTGGTCGGGTTGGTGGGGGCCCCTAAAATCTCCAAAACCTTTATAAAAAACTACTCCCTGTGGTATAATATTTAAATATGTCAGAAAGGTTTAAGAGCTTGTCTAACTGAAGCATAAAAAGTGGGGAAGGAATAGCTCAAAACGAATGGAATAAAATACTTACCTTGTGTAGAAAGTTTAAATATTTGCATTCTTGTAAACGGGCAAGTAGATAGAGGGAGCCCCTTAAATAGCCAGAAGAGTATAAATATGCGAAATTTCAACATAGGTTTTCAGGAAATTAGGATTTGAGAACTATAAATATACAAATTACTCTAGGTGAGGTAAAACATTGAGACTAAACAGTCAAAAAAAGTTTCTATTTCTGATAATCAATTAATTATTTAAATATAAAACATCTAACTTGGAATCATAGAAATGAGGGAGTGTGAATTCAAAATTTTCAAAACTACAATAATTTAAATTACTACTTCCCAATGTGGTCTAAAACTAAAATTCAGGATAAAGTTAAATGTACCGCTCTAGATTAGCATTAAGGTCTGTTTATTTAAAAATTTAAAATTGAGCTCCGGGAAAGAACGAAGGTGTAGGGAGGGGGATATCATTAACAGATAAAACTTTTTGGTGGGATTAAAAAAAATTGCTAGGAATGTATTGTTAATAGGTGACCTGGCGGTCTAGGGGTAAGGTGTCAGACTTCTATGCTGGTGGCCGGGGTTCGATTCTCGGTCCCGGCACAGATTTATCTGACTACCAAACCCTTCCTTCACCTCTGACAAGACATCTTGTGAATGCGGGGAATGCCAGGCCTCCACCGTGGTTCGGATTCCACGTTAAACTGTAGGTCCTACATTTCATTTCACAATTACCCTACCATTACACATTAGCGTAAGTGCGTATAGCCCGAACGGGTAGTAAGACGCAGTGATAATAATAATAATAATAATATTGTAAATACTTCAAATATCAAAATATGTTTTATATATTTGAATTTTCTAAGGAGTGTGGGTTGTGAAATGTGGGTTTTAAAATCTCAAAAATATCTATAAAGTATACTTTTCACTTTGGTATAAGATTTAAATCTGTTAGACATAGGAGCTACCTCAAACACACTGAGTTTTTTCTTTCAAAATGAAGAATTGGAAAGTGGAGAGAAGGCATAGTCCCCCAAAACTTCCAAAGCTAATATAATATAATACTTCCCGTACTGCAGAAAATTGAAATATCTACTTATATTTAGAGGGACGGTCCCAATTAACAAGAATAATTTGAAAATGTTTAGTTTTAAAACAAGGTTCAATGAAATGGGTGCGTAGGGGAAGTGAGTGGATGCTCAATTTAAAAACGTGTAAAAAAAAGCTTTTTGTTGCGGTATGAATTTAATTTATTTGCAAGTAGTTATAAAGATGGCCCAATATAATCAAATAATACTTAAAATTTGATAATCGTTTACAAAATATGTAGTTCTCAAAATTTCACACACTATCATAAAATTAAACTGCTTGGTGTGGTATAAAATCGAAATATGGCAGGTGATTTTAGGGACCAATATGTATCTATAACAGTCCATTATTTCAATTATGTTGTTTGTTGAACTGTGGTATAGTCATCAGAGCTCTTGGCTACAGATCCAGAGGTCCCAGGCTCATTCCCCACTTCTTCAAAAATGTATTTGTGAAGCAGTGGGTCTGGTATGTGGTCAAAATCAGCTTAGTGTGGTCAAATGAGAAACTATTTTAATAAATAAGTAGCAGCTACGGCTTATAAAACTAATATTAATGGCTGTAGGGCTTGTTGTGTTGACTACATAACACCCTCTGTCTGCAAATGTTGGCACTATCATCACTGACGGTGGCGACCGCTCGGTATAGCTCGCTTGAAAGCTAACACCATGGTGTTGAATTGTGATACTCTAAATAAAATATTAAAAAACCTTAACAATATATTATATGAATTCTTATCTTATAATCGCTTTTAAGAAAATATTTCAGATTTTTAGATTATATCCTAATTTTGACATTATGTTTTGGTCAGCCTGCCTACTTTTTATAGTTAATTCCGTATTAATAGCAGGCACACCACATAATAAAAATGTTTTCCAAAATATTTTATGAACGGGTGTGGCCCTAACTAGTTTAGAGTAAACATTGATGAAGATGAGATACAAGTGAAAGAGGAGGCACAGTGAAACTAAAAAAAAAATATAAAACAATCATTTTATATAACTGATTAAATTTTAATTGATTCAACCGTAAGTACTGTACATTTAAGTAGGCATTCATTAATTTATGTTTATTTATTTAAAAAATATTGGTTGTTCTTAACATATGCATCACAATAATTACCTCCATTCAATGTATTATAAAAACTGAAGTAATGGTTATCTTTTCACCTACATGCCGTGTGTTTTTGCATGATTGTGTTCCCCTTCCAACTTGAGTCACACCCCAACTCCATGGCCTTCGAGGAAGGGTCCTTCCATCAACTAAGAATTAGCGTAGCGCGACTTTCCTAAAGTAGAATTGTGTCAAGGATACACTTTGACCTATAAAAAGATGGTTGGGGGAATCTGTGAAGGCCATCTTTTTCAGAGTAACTTGCGTTTTTTTAAATGTTATGTTAATTTTCTAAGCACCACGTCTTACTACCTATACGCCTGCTATGTTAATTAACAACTACAAAAAATATAATATATTATATTGTTAGCAAATTATTCTTGTGGGAGGTTTAGAAAAGAGAAAATTATGTTGGATGTGCCTTACACTAAGAACGCGAGTTATATAGATTCTGGCCTGGAAATTAATTAATTAATTAATTTAACACCTTAGGTCGCTTTAGCTAGGCTATTTTTTTGTGTGGGGATTAAGATCTTCCAGAAATCGAGAATATACCTATTTTAAAGAGATTAGATTAGTAAATACAAGTTTATTTACCATTGAACTAGGTTAGTGAAAGGAATTTAACTACCCCGTAAAAATTAATTTGCTTGTCCCTTAATGCTCTTGAATACAACAGAAAAATATAAAAATACACATTAATAGTTTCTAATTTACGAATAGTAATAATGAATATACTTGGTTAAGCGGTAAGAGGGATTGAACACAAGAAGGGAGCCAAGCTCAGGTCTGAAGATCACATTTTTGTAGCAAGTTAGTTATTAAATTCAATTAGTATAGTAGGATTATGATGGAGGGCTGCTATTTGACAGATATAGAAGCAGGGTGAACCTAGGGGTTGCCCAAGACTCCACCAGCTCTAGGGGAGGGGCGCTAAACAGAGCACAAACCTAACCTAACGTAGCCTGGGGGTGATAATAAAATAATCCCTAATAACAACTCCAAACTTAAATTTATAGTGGATTATTATTATTATTAGCACCGCGTCTTACTACCCGTTCGGGTTATACGCACTTACGCTAATGTATAATGGTAGGGTGATTGCGAGATGAAATGGAGGACCTACAGTTTAACGTGGAATCCGAACCACGGTGGAGGCCTGGCATTCCCCACATTCACAAGTTGTGATTAATACACGTCTTGTCAGAGGTGAAGGAAGGGTTTGATAATTGGATAAATCTGCGCTGGGACCGAGGATTGTACCCCGGACCCCAGCATAGAAGTCCGACACCTTACCCTTAGACCGCCAGGTCACCGACGTTATAGTGGAGTTTCTAAGAAGGGCAATTGTTCATTTTTTGGTACTAATATGATATTCTACATATTAGTATAGTTTTTTGTGTTGAATAAAATGGAACATAGTGCAGTGCAAATCTTAAAGATTATTTTATTTGTCATATTGAAAAAATCTTCTAAAACTGCTTTTGCATTTATTTCGTAGGCCATTCACTATATCAAACTGTTTGTTATAATAGCATATCAAGAGAAAAGCATTGCCTACAAAACTGTTATAAAATAGTTTTCTTCATAATCTTAGCCGTTTTTGAACATTCTATCAGTGGAACGTTCGAAGTATGACTACCATCTGTGGAATTAACTTCAATTAGTTCAACACCTTAGCTCAGTCAGTAGCACGTTTATCTACTAAACTAAAGGTCCCGAAAAATGTATCATTGGGGAAATGTGGATTTTCCCTTTAACAGTGATGAATTTACGGTTGGGAGGACTGGGTGTTGTGTCTGTCCTAGATTTATGTTAGTTTATAGGTCGTGTGCTGATATATCCAGTCGGTTCAGAAATTTCTCGTTAAATATCTCCAATAAATGGAGGTAAAAAACTTTTTTTTCTATCACGCCCAGGCTACTTTAAGTTAGGAATGGTGGTAACTGACAGCTAACAAAAGATATAAAAACGGTTAAAATAACTAAATAATTAAAAACAAATCGCTTGTTATTAAAGTTCTGATTTTCAAAAGTGGTCTTGCTAATCATTTGGTTTGGCGGAATGATACATGAAGGCGTATCGGGTAGTTTTTGATGGCTGACAATTACCACCAATCCTATGGTGAATGGACTATATTATCCGGGGTGGCATATATAAAACAATCCCGCCCGGGGGCAAACTTTATCTGGGCCACCCCTGTATAAAGGCTACTAAAACTACTTTAATATATTCAAACGCCAACTCATGTAATCTATAGTTGTAACTAAAGGCAGATAATAACAAAAACAGCGTGTATCCTGATCGGAAATGCGGTGCTAAAAGGAAAAAACAAACAAAATATACATATCAATACCCTTCAAATATGTCTAATGGTGACAATTTAGTAAAATATTATCAATGTTGAGGGGCAAAAAATGTTTAATATTCTATAACTTGTAAAATCGATTAAAATCGATATAATAATATAGTGATAATATTTACTCATCGAAGTTACAAGAAACTATAACAGTGATATAAATATAAAAATATTTAACTATGGTGAATGGTACTCAGCTCTGCCAGCATTTGACTAAATATTGGTCCATATAACCTTAACATCAACATAACCACCAGCGAAGTAA
>CABFVX010010946.1:0-12313 GCA_902151425.1 Timema shepardi | reverse complement strand
CATTTTCTATGTCTACTAAATAAATCTATTGTGAAATTGAAATGTTAAGTTTTCTAATTTAGTAGTATCTAGTCATATGGTACAGATGGTAAGACGTTCTGTAGGAAATAAATAATTATGTAAAACATAAATTATTTAATTGTTTTAGGACTTGCGCCCAAGAAAGTGAAGACTTTACACCAACTGTAGGAACCTCCAGTTCCAAAGATATGCAGGCAGACACATACATTTTTGATTAAGATGACGAATTGGAGGATTTACTACCGAATCTGGAAAATCGTTAGTGAAAATACTCTTTCAAAATATGAATATAGTAATGAGAATACCTTACCACCACTTTGCGTAGAAAATATTGAAAGGTTAAAACGGCACAGGATTCTCCCACTACGGGTAACCGAATTATTGATGTAATTTTTTTTCTAAACAGATCATTAAATTAGAGGAGCACTCCAAATCATGTACCTTAGGTAACTATAATCTATAAAAGGAAATAAGAAATAGGCTTGAATTTACTCTGGTTATTTTTGTGACAATTATGATGGTAAGCAATGCATTACCTCAAAACAAACCACACACATACATTATTCAATGACGCTGTTTATTGAGGCAGTGTTCCAATTGGAACAGGCTATTCACAATTTAAAGAAATTATGGAAGTACTGGACATCCCCATAATGAGCCGAGAAAAATACAAAAAACACGAGAATGGCATCGCAAAGGTAAGACAACATTTTCAATGTTAGTAATGACTAATGATAGTTATCGATTATTTTCTTAGCCCTACATAGTACCTAACCCTTAGGGCTGTACTCACATGAACTAATTACATTAGTGTAGTAAGGTTGAGTAAACATAATTTAGAGGAAATATACCCGTATTTGCGTTGAAGAAAAGTAAGAAACCATTTAGGGAAAACCACCTTGAGTACACCCAACCAGGATTCAAAGCCCAATATCTCCATTATCGGCTGTCAAGTCTATGGTGAGCGTGACATATTAGACCATTCTATCACGAAAGTGGGATGGAATTTTAATAATAAAGAATAGTGGTTTTTGTCTAAAAACCTTATTTTTGCGTTTAAGATTTAAATTTTTCATTATTATTAGTTTTGTATTCAAATTTATTTTGCAGCTAGATTGTTGGTATTCATTCCTTTTTTTTAAAAGTAGTACAACTATAGGCTAACAAATATAACACAGTAAAAATTTCACTAGCTTTTTTTAATCTAAAGCTATGCCAGCTAGTATTGAAACTGTGCATGTAGGCCTACATGTTGAAGACGGTACATGTGAGATATATATTATGTTTTACATAGGTGTGTCTAAAAGGGGAGCCAGATAGACCATGGGACCCCCTAATGTTGCTCCAAATATTGTTTTCAATGAGGCAAGTGCACACACACACACACCATTGTAAAAAGTAACTATTTGTTGGTAGAAGAACGCATTGAGCATGAGAAAACATGCAATTAAATATTTTAAATTTTGTTCATTGCTGGACCTTACTATTTGACATATGCGAAACTAATAATGTTGAATAGAGTCAAAATCCTTTTATATAATATCACTAGAGATTTTTTTAATATATTGAGATATATATTGATATTTAAGGTTCTAGAGATAATATACAAAAGGATTTTGATATCGCTAGAGATTTTTTTATATATTGATATATAAGGCTCTAGCGATGTTATATATATATATATAAAGAATAAATGCAGAGTAAGCCGATAGGACAATAAAAGACAAATATATCATACTCTATTATATTTGCTCCAGTTTCCTCAAAACCCACTCAGCAATTATCGTGCCATGCAAAAAGGGGAACCTACAAACCAGAAATCAAGGATATTTCCTATTTATTAAACTTAAAACTTAGTTGAAATAAGCGGACAGAAACATCAGAAGTTAGTTAAATACAATATTTTATTTATAAACAAAAGGTAAGTCATGAATTATAAATTAGGTAAATATAAACTATATTATATATATATATATATATAGTCAAAATCATTTTGTATAACATCGCTAGAGCCTTATATCTCAATATATAAAAAAATCTCTAGTGATATTATATAAAAGGATTTTGACTATATTAAACATTATTAGTTTCGCATATGTCAAATAGTAAGTTCCAGCAATGAACAAAATTTAAAATATTTAATTGCATGTTTTCTCATGCTCAATGCGTTCTTCTATACATACTTTTAATAATTGTGTGCCCACCTTTGTCCTGGAGGACTAAGGAAGGGGTTACATATATTCAAATGTTTTCAAATTGTTTTAAATATGAGTGTGTCTCCATATTTTAAAACACATTTTCAGATCTAAATTGTAACAATATTATCATAATTGGTGTCAAACAAATAATAGCTTAAACATAATGCCTTCAACCTTAAGCATTTGTAGTTTATTACTTCTTATAAAATAATACCTTCCCCCCTACAATTATAACGATATACACTTACACCGTGAGATAGCAGCGATTTAGACAGAGTAGGTTCTAGGGACTGTTCAGTACGATGAAAACAAAATTTGTTTGCATCGGATCTCACTAATCGTTCGGAATATCTGCATTTAATTACAACAATGAAATAGGCACGGAGAAGGTATTGTTTAAATGAAGAGGAAATTAATCCCCATTGGCAAGGCCATTTGAAAAAAAAAATGTTAAGCCAGGGGCAAAAAAGTATCTGAGCCCCCTCCGCCTTTGTAAGGCAGTTTTTCAGTTTTAGCACTAAGCCGTTAAAATAATTATATCTATACATACTGGGTACTTATGTTATTTAAGTAAATTCCTCTTGGTCCCATTGCACTGTTAGTTGTGTCTGTAGACCGACAATGGTCTGTACTGCATCACATTACTTGACTAGCGTAAATATTAAATTACAAAAAGTTAGGGTTTTCAGGAATCTCGAATGGAATCCTGGTGGTATACGAACCCCTACTTCCCAGTCACCATAAAACCAGACTAGATGAGCTCGATTCTAGTCTACGCACCCACCGATGTATGCTATATAAGCATATCAAGATCAACTTAAAATCATCCACTTCGGTATAACGTTTGATCTATCTTACCAATACCCATTGTATCACAAACAATATATTAGAATGTTATCAATGATGGCAGAATAAAAAGGTTTTTTTTAATAAAAGTTCCTTTTTTAGTGCACCCCTTTTATCTGTAACACGTGTTTGAATGGAAAGGGTTTGATATGCATTAATACGTAAGCAACATAACTCTACAAATAAATATATCCAATATTTAGAACTACAAAAAGAAAAGAAAAATCGTGTAATGTTTCATACACCCACCATGAATTCGATCCTTCCAACGATTATGAACAGATAGCTCTCGGTGCTAAATGTCAGCGGTTGTATTTCTAGAAGTTGAATGTCCCCTCGGTGTCTTCATAACTTGCCAACAATGCCAGCTGATCTCGTCTAATTATAGATCCTTTGTCTGGCGACGTGCCTTGTGTGACAGACACCCGTATCGTCAGTGACAGGCAGGGCAAGACGCAAGCGTGAAACGGCGTCGAAATACTAGCAAGGTACGTTGCACAATTTTTATTTAACTATAGTATATTTATTTGATAAACACAGAGGACAATCTACTGCCCGAATTAGTTCGTGACAACGGCGGCTCGGATAATCGAAAATTCAGATTGTTTAATTTTTCTGGAAAAAAAACCTTGTCCGTAAAACAAACACAGTTTTTGTTTCTATTCCAAATTCTTTTATTATATTGCTGACTAACAATCACAAAACCTATAACAGCCCGCCACAGACAAATACATAAGATGAGACCACATTTATAATAATTACATAAGACAGCAATAATTAGATCCAAACCAATATTTTAATTAGTAAATGGAGACACTAAGTTAATGCAGTGAAGTACAGGGACTGTAATAAAAAAAACAATGAAATCATTCATTAAAAAATAATAAATAATAAAGGGTTTTACTTTAATATTAACATTTATATAATGACAGTAATAGTAATGACCCTTTTAAAATAAGAATAAATGTACGTATATTTAAATTGTATAGTTATGAACAGGAATAAGCTACCACGTGAGCTAGCTTTGAGAATCCTCAGAGTTATGACGTTCTTCTGTGTTTAAAGTATACTTTCTGAATTGACGGATTAAATCGACACACATCCTGCAAACAAACTAACTCTAGAATATATACAACAACCAGCTCCCCGGTCATTAATTCAGCACTTTGAAAATGGAAGAGTCGAGTTCACACCTGATGAATTTTTTGGCCATGGCTAGAGTCAAATTAGAGAACCATTGCTCAGATGCACTACCGACCGAACTATGGTGTAGGAGAGGCAGGGGTCAGCCGCTTTTTGGCCTCCGATCCGCTTATAAGCTTTCAAAAGTCCCACTACGATCGCCCATAGTTTATCCACTTCATTTTGCTCTTTTTAGTTTCTCTCGACAATATAAGAGGGAAGTTTTGTGACTGTCAAAAAAAAATCAAATTCAAGATTTTGATAAATGCCGATGTTTCATGACCTCCTGAATCTGAAGAGGTGATATGGTATTTGCAATGTTTGTCTGTAGCTCAGCCTCGAGCCGAAAACATTTTTTTGATCGGGCCAAAACTTGATACATACGGTTCTCATTAGATTCCCCAGAGGTTTTTTTAAATTAGCTATCTAGCCCTAAAATTAATGGTAGTTTACTTGAGGGTGAAAAGAGGAAACATCCTTTATCTTTAAATCCGCTCTAACGATTTTTAATAGTAAGTTTGTGTCTAAAAACTGTTTAAAATTACAAACAAAATGGATATTCTCATTTTATCATAAAAAATTATCTTGAGGGTACTTTAAATGAGCAGAAATTTACAATTTGAATTATTAATCTGAAACTATTTAAGACGAGAGAAAATTTAGTTTGTAAATCGTATACTATATAATCCTGTGCTTAAAAACACCATCGTATAAAATTATTTGGAGATTTTGCTAGCTAAATAGATAGGATATTATCCCAAATTTTTAAAGAGATATATATGTTATCTTGAAACCGTGGCCTTTAACATTTTAATAACTAAACCAGGTAAGTACAATTGTTTTTGTTTGAAAGCATGTTTTCTTGGTTCACTTGGTTGAAATCGTTAGCTCGAGTTTAATCTCGCGGTTTCCACGCATCGGTCGCAGGATGCAGTCCAAGTTTCACGAAAATATAAACACATTTTTACTTTATAATATCAAGAGAAAGTCATGCAATCATGAAAAGATTAATCTCGAGACTATGGTAAATATTACGTTTTATGTGAGCCCAAACCCCCCAAAAAAGTGGATTTTACTGTTCTTTCTGTCCCCCTTCCCTGCCTGGCTGTGCGTTCCTGGCCACGAATCCAAAACGGTTAGATGTATTTTGTTCAAACTTGATATTTAGATTTTATATTACTTTATCTTGGGTCATATTTTTAATTTTAACCCTATCCATTAAATTAAGGTTAGTATTACTAATGAGTGTTTTTTAAATTCCAAATTGTTAAAAAATGACGTTAATGAATTTGATTAAAATGCATATATAAGATTTTTTTTAACATGACAAATAGTACTGTATCATTAGTTTAGTGGGCAAAATAGTCATTAAAGTGTAGTTAACTGATGGACAATTTTTGAAAATTCAAAATATTTCGAAAATTTCTTAAATAACACAGTATACGTGGTTTTTGGGTGAAAACTCATTTATGGATAGTTTACTGACAACTAATTTTTCAAAAAAATTGAAATATTTTAAAAATTGCCATCTCCATTCAATTACAAATGGGTATCTTGGGAGTGTTTGACATGACAAATAAGATAGTAACCTTGATTTAGGGATAAAAATTCATTTATGGGTAGTTTACTGATTACTGATTTTCCAAAAACTTTAAAAGTGACCTTAAAGACTTAGTTCTTAATGTGTAGATCAAAAGTCTTTGACATAACATATAGAACTGTATACTGATCTTTGGGGTAAAAATTTTTAAGGGTAGTTCACTGATGACTAATTTTAAACAAATTTGATTTTTTTAAAATAATTTCAACAATTTTATTTAAAATCTATACCTAGTGATTGGTTGATTTCCCAGATAACACTGTGTAAATCCCGTACCTTTAATCAGATGTTGATACTATTTATGTGAGGATAGGCTTTACGATCACCAGGATGTGTGGACGTGGCGCTATGGTCCCTTGTGAGACTACAATGTAATGGGGTCAGTCAGGGTGTGTTAAATGAATGGCCGACAATTAGCACTATTACACGGTCGTCATAGTGAAAAGGGTTGTGTCCACCCGTCATCCTGTTACCTGTGTGAGCTAAAATCACAATTTATATTTCTGTTTAAGTCCACAACTCCTCTAAAAGGTGTCACATAAAACACGCACATGGCAAAAGCCAAAGCCACTTTTCATTACACTCGCTCTCGGGAAATTACCCACAATCAACCTTGTCAACCACTTTCTTAACCATGTCATAACCACTATCTTAACGACTGTGACTGTCTTAAACATTATAGTACTCATGGTGGTCACGACACCGTTGAATGTATATATATACATTCAACGACGACCCTCCATCATTAAACGGATTCATCTTAAATGACACATACTGATAACTGTTAAATGCCAGAGCTAACTCCTAATACCAACTGTCAAGATCTCTGCTCTAGGATACATAAACTATATTCTTCCAACTAAGAGATTCCCCCGATGACATCATAAAGCACCAATCAACGGGCTTCTATACGCATCATAAAATCACGTGATACCTGAGACAGCGATTCCCACAAATCTACTTCTGTCTCAAATGGACTAACAACAATCGACCCCCGTGCTGCTTTGACAGGAAATGGCTCATATTCACTGACAAAATGGCCGATGACGGATGATATCAATCTTGTTGAGAATAAAATTACTAAGTTGAGAGCTTCACAATTCTCTTCTTGTTTTTAGGTAAAATTTGGTTTAAGGGTGGTTTATTGATGAGTGATATTTAAGAGTAAGAAATATTTTGAAACGACTCTTACAAATTCATTTAAACTGTATATATGGAGAAGTTTTACACGATAAATAAAACACTATACTCGTTTTTTGGGACTAAATTCGTCTAAGAGTAGTTTACTGATTTTTTTAAAATTGGAATATTTAAAATAATGACTCTAGTGACACGGATCAAAAACGGTATATGTTAAGTTTGTTACATAATAAATAAATTAGACATATTGTTTTTTTTTTAATAATATATAGTAGATTACTAACCATGGTTTTTGAAAATATCTATACTGATATTGTTTGAAATTGGTATCGGGGAGATGGGAGCTCTTTCAAATGATAATGAATAGTGTATCTTTTTTTTTAATAAATTAATTATTTGTTGGTAGTCTACTTACGATGAATCATAGAAAATATTACATTTTTCGAAATTGACCTTAAATATTGAGTTCAAATTGGATATCTGGGTATAGTTTTTTGATAAATAAGAATACATTTTTATTTTTACAAACTACAAATAATTGTAGGGTAGTTTTTTGGTAACTTATTTTTGAAATTTGTTAAAAAGATTTGAGCAATTTGATTTAAATTTTGAAATCAATATATTTTATTATGTTATTTATTGTGATGTGTTTGATTTTTATGAGTAAAACTTACTTAAGGGTAGTTTACTAAAGACCTATTTTTGAACATTTTCTTCGAGCTATAACTCACAATATGAGAGTGATAGTGCGATTGTATCGTACCATTTATTTTTTGCAGTCCCCATATAGCTTATATTATTCTACCATATTATTAATGTTAATGTTATTCTATAGGTAAGTAATATATAAACGTGACTGTTGGAGATCCCATGACTTGACAGTTTCAATAACGGGGCACGATAAGACAGGAAAGCGGAATTATAAACGGAATGAAAATAGCTGCCAAACTCGTTAGCAATTAATAAAGGATCCACTATAATCTTGTTATTAATTTCTAGGTTAGAAACTTTGTTCCCACGATTATTTTTAACATATTTTCAAAATTCCTTGGGTTTGCAATTTAATACTATTTTCTATTGAATTCATCCAATATGCTCTGTTTAAAACCAAAGTAGTTTTAAGTAATTTACGAAAGTGAGAAAAATATTAATAAAATACACTATTATTTGTTTATTTAAACTTTTTTTAAAAAAATGTTTTTTTTTCCTAATTTAGAATTTAAAAGTAGAAGAAAACCAATTCGGATATTTGGATGACTTAAGAAAAGAATAGTAATTTGAGGAATGTTCGTTTTTATTTTCCTTTGGAATAAATTGGTAAAATTATCTACAGCCAAATTAACACCCGTAGTAGAATAAACACAAGACCAATCAGCAGTGGCCAGGTAATTAATAATAATAATGAAAGACACTAATCAATTATTGCATGAAATAAATATTCTTCTTGTTAAGCTCGTTATGCGGTCTTCATGGTTCTATTCTTCATTTTTATAATGAATAGTCCTACTTTCACTCTTTTGTTTCGGGAGGAGGATAGTACTAATAATAAATAGTCCACACTTGACAAGAGTTGTTTTAAATTATTGTAAGGTAGTTTAATTTTAACGCCCTATTCATATATTCAAATACTTATTTAATTATGTAATTAGGTCCTTGTTGAAAAGAGTCAATAAGGTAACTTTTATATGTTTATTTACAGAATATATTATTATTATTATTATTATTAGCACCGCGTCTTACTACCCGTTCGGGTTATACGCACTTACGCTAATGTGCAATGGTAGGGTNGCACCGCGTCTTACTACCCGTTCGGGTTATACGCACTTACGCTAATGTGCAATGGTAGGGTGATTGTGAGATGAAATGAAGGACCTACAGTTTAACGTGGAATCCGAACCACGGTGGAGACCTGGCATTCCTCACATTCACAAGATGTCTTGTCAGAGGTGAAGGAAGGGTTTGGTAATCAGATAAATCTGTGCCGGGACCGTGGATTGAACCCCGGCCGCCAGCATAGAAGTCTGACCCCTTACCCCTAGACCGCCAGGTCACCCTCCACAGAATATATTAAAACCTATAAATATGAGTTAGAAAATGAAAACCTCATAAAATAAAATGTATTTCTTTGTCGTTGTTCCAGAAATGCTGTATTTTACAGTGCTGATCCCTTTACTAGTGGGCGTGACGTCATGCGCTAGGATCCTCGCCATCTTCCCTCACATTGGCAAGAGCCATTTCGACGTGTTCCAACCCTACCTGAAACAGCTCTCCTTGAGAGGTCACCACGTGGTCGTCATGAGTCACTTCCCCCAGAGGACTCCATCAGCCAACTACACCGACATCAGCCTGGAAGGTTCTTTCTCTGAGCTTCGACCCACGGAGACGTTTATCCTTAAAGACTTCGAGAACCACGGCGTTGTCAGAGAAACTCTGTACCTCGGTAAACTAGGACGAGACACGTGCGAACAGGTCCTGTCTCTCGAAGAGACTCAACGTCTCATCCGTTCCGACGAACGGTTTGATTTAGTAATCTACGAGCTCTTCAACACGGACTGCTTCCTAGGTTTCGTGGACAAGTTCCAGGCGCCGTCAATCGCCGTCAGTTCTTCTGTTCTCATGCCGTGGGGCTGCGATCGTGTCGGTAATCCAGACAATCCGGCCTTCGTGTCGTATGGCGTGGGTCATTACGGCGATAGGATGGTCTTCGCTGAGAGGCTGGTTAACGCCGTGCATCTCGTGATGTACAAAGTTATGTACTATTTATTTTTTGAGGTACCTGGTGACCGCATCGCAAGGAAGTACTTCAAAGACACCCTACCTCCTCTGGTCGAACTTGCACACAGAACGTCCCTTGTCTTGGTCAACACGCATTTCAGTCTGAACAGGCCGAGGCCTTTGGTTCCCAATATAGTGGAAGTTGGAGGCATTCATCTTAGGAAAAGGGAAAAACTTCCGCAGGTAGGCCAATTTTTGTGTTATGGTTTCTCTCTAACTTTGCCTACAGATCTCAACAAACAATTTCTCATCGCTTTTTAGTTACTTTGTCATTACATTAACATCCAAACCAACATCAGTGCTCACGTGGTCTAATGTGCCAATCTCTTGCTGGACAGAATTTACGGTGACGAGGTTATCGGGGTTTGAATTCCGGCTGGGTGTAATGAGGGTGGCTTTTACTAAATGGATTCCCTCTTTCCCTGTGAATAAGTTTCCTCTAAAACCCTTTCTTCTAGCTTACTTTATTATAGTGAATAATGTTTGTGCATAGCCCTAAAGAGTACTTAAACGCGATGAAATAAAGTTGTACTATGTAACACCCTCTTCTAAATTGCAGCTATTCACACGTCTTTCCCGTTAAGTTGTGCAATGTAAGAAATGAAGTCATGTTGTACTAGATTGCCAGTCAACCAGAACAATGGATTCCTGCAAACACACACCGTAATGAACATAGCTCATAGCCAGATTTTTTAAATAGAAGAAGTGTCAATCATCTATCCCTACTCTAGAGGATTTAACAATTAAGGTGGGACTGCAGGGAACGCGAGATTTCAATTTTGTGAAGTGTATATATTAATAATTCAATTCATAAATTAATAAATCAAATATTGTTTCAAATATAGTATATAGTTTAATTTTCTTCGCATAGTGATATAACACAGTTGTTGAATATCTTTCAAGGAGGTCCTGGAACTTATTGACAACTTTTTCTCTTCATTTAAAAAGTTTCTAATCTAATTCCATTATTCTCTTGACAGATATTCAAGAACTGTTGATATCTTTATGTGAAGAAAATTAAACTTTGTGTTTTTACCAGGGCCATATTTGATTAATTTTGAACAAATAAATGTGTTGCTACAAAAACTTCAAAACAAATTAAAGAAATTCTTTCTTTTAATATCCATCAAACGGGACGGATGTGTTTAGGGACCATCATGTGCAGACCCACCAGGTGCTCGAACTGGGCCTGGTAGCAAGGATAAAGCCACCACTCCCCACCCCCCTCTCCTCCCACTTGTTTGCAATGTTTGATTTCAGTATAAGGCGAATCCTTATGTGTCCAAGGGGTAGTTAGCAAAAAAAAAAGAAAGTTTTTTAGGAACCTGAAGACCTCCACCATCACCCCGTCAAATGCTTGGAGAATATTTACAATCTCTTTCTTCTGGAGATTTTTTGAAAATTAGGATATTTTATAAGATATTTACGTGGTCATTACACATAAACCCTCTGAAATTTGAACGTCTCTAGAAGTTATTTAGATTTATCTGTGCCTATAATTGGATGCTTATTATAGAAGCTACTTTAATTAGTCTTCCCCAAACAATTTTTTAGAAATTGGGTGAACCTAAAAGCTTTTTTGTGTGTCCTCACATGGAAAATATTTGAAAATTTAATGTTTCTTGAAGCTATTTAGACTGATCCTCTTCCAGCAAACTCTGAAAAATTGGATGCTCTCAGAAGATATTTTGAAAAATCTTACTTCGGCAATTTTGATGATTGGATACCTCTAATGCGTTGAAACTTTGATCACAATTTAATTGTATTAGCATTGGTTTCCAGATGCAAGTGTACAGGAATTTTGTATTACTTTTGTTTCAAACAAATTATATGTGAAGTTAGGGCTATAAGTTTCCGAACAACCTGTATTTCTTATGAGTTGCGCCCTTTATTCCATCATAAACCCATAAACATCCTGACAAATCTACCAAGTGGTATTGTGACTGTGGGGGTGTGGCAGTAATATATTTATATATATTGGTATGTAGAGTACGGTATTAAAAATATTAATCCTAGTATGTTGGCCTTGTCTCACTAAAGATATAAATTGGCAGCCTACTATATTTTAAGTCAAAGAACACAAAATGACACTGAATTAGTCACTCTTTTAGTCAATTTTTAAACATAACAGTTTATACCTCAAATTAAGTAAGGTACATGTATCACAAGTAACACTAATAAAGTCATGTTTAAAATATTATTGATCTACGTTCATGTATTCGTACTCCATAGGATGTGTTCTGTGGTTACCTGTGATTTCTAAGACATTAGGACAGCTCCAGTAAAAATAGGGATCTATTTTCCAAGTTGAATCTTCCCTAATTATTTGTATATAATTTTTAGATGTAGAGATAACAGTGGAGTATCCATAAATCAGTTTAGTAAAATGCCTCCATCTGACAAGACGTGTATTAATCATGACTTGTGAATGTGGGGAATGCCAGGCCTCCATCGTGGTACGGATCCCACGTTAAGGGCCCGGTCAATGGTCGTAGGAAGTGAAGAGTCGCTTCAGCGCCAGCCCCCAATTGACGGTAACTGAAGAAAGCAA
>CABFVX010010945.1:0-12315 GCA_902151425.1 Timema shepardi | reverse complement strand
GTAGTTGATTTGCAGCCACGTATCCTTTTGTATTTTTCCTGCTAGGGGAACCTTCCGTTCTCCTATGGAACGTAACTTCTGTTTCGTAGCTCGGAGGTTTGCGTCTATTGTAGCTCTTGCCGACTGTCTGAGTAGCAATTGATGTTTGTTGGGGATATTTTGAGTATGTTTTACTTGGACAGTTTAAATTAACATATGGTTATGTGGGGACCGAGCACTTTAACTTTCAGATATGTGCTTTATCTTTAACTCTTTCGAACTTATGATGTGTTGTGGTGGTAAAACCAGATAGGTTTTATGTGAGTAAATAATTCCTTGATAGTCTAAATTTACATTTAATCACGTGGGAATCAAGGACTCTAACTATAAGCGATATGCTTATTAAAATTATTGCTTTGTAGAATAATGTTTGGTTGGACGAGAAGCAAGCTCTTAAACTTTAGCGTAGCGCTTTGTATTTTCGAGAGCACTGAATTACATTAGATTGATATGGGAAAGCGGAATAATTTGGTTCCATAGATTTATTGCTTACCACTTAATGTCTTTAAATACCTCTTTGGGCTGAGCACATATATTTTTAGTACGGCTCTAATTAAACTTTGATGTATTTGGGAATTGTTTAGATTGTAAGATACTTCCAAGAATAGCATTTATTATGTACCTAAACTTCAGTTACGTTAGAGTGCGTATTATTAGCGCATGTGTGTAAGGCGCTTAGTAAATGATGCTGATATTGCGCCCTTTGGGGACTTTAATTGTACAGTCCAAAATACCTTAGCCGTTAGGCGGTGGGTTTATTATATTTGGAAGTTGTTACGTTAACTCAAAAGACATTATGATAGTACAAACTATTGTCACCAGATGACTATATATAATAAATAGTTTAATTCTCATTTTGACCTTTGAGTCGTAACTTGTTGACTTGATGGTAGTTAGAGTTGTCTCTCACCTTAAACTTAACTTGGCGAGTTTACTAACTAAACAATATGTTTATATTGAATTCTAGTCATGTTTATTACATATTATATTTAACTACACATCTTCAACTTGTCCTGCCTTGGGCGGTACCTCGGCATTTGTAATATTATTGGTATATCTTCTATTTCCAATATGTCTAATAAAATAAATACTGTTATCCTCTGGTAACTCCAAGACTATTATTTATCACGCTTCCTGACAAGTTGAGGTAAGATACAAGAGGACATCTGTCACTTTGAATAAATGTAATGAAAACATACGGTAATGTATGAATGTGATGGCTAACCACAGTAATTTAGGCCAATATTACATATATATTTATTTGAGGTTTGGCACAAAGCTTATTTATCGTTGTAATCCACTTAACAAAGTATTACTCACAACACTTTCACAAAAGGTTTAACGAGTATATCTTCAAAATGGTGATTGACGAATTTAAACCATGTGATTGAACATGACGGAAACAAGTTATTTACAATGATGCACTCACGCAGTGGATACAAATATTTTATTCAGTTAAATATTTGGAAATATGATAAAATAATTTATTGTATATAAAAATGACAGCTATTTTCTCTTTTCCAAGTAAATATGATGCCTGTATTAAAAGGTATTAATGTATGCAGTATATTATACATCACAGATAACATTCCAAAACTAAGATTAAGTACTTTTAAATATATTTAAAATATTGTTTCGGATTGGATAAAAAGAAATTATTAAAAGTTAATGAAATTGTGTGATAAAACTTAATTTTATGATATTTTAAATTTAGAATATAACACGTAATTAAAAAACTTATCATCTATAACAAAAGAGTGATCTTTTACAAATGTTGGCAACCTAAAATCTAAACATATGACTTTTCAACTGTCATTCAGGTAAAAAGATGTGGTGAACAAACTTTAGCTCTAAGATGTCAATGTTGGTAGCTGTAAGATGTCAATGTTGGTAGCTGTAAGATGCCAATGTTGGTAGCTGTAAGATGCCAATGTTGGTAGCTTTAAATTGTCAATGTTGGTGGCTGTAAGATGTCAATGTTGGTGGCTGCAATATGTCAATGTTGGTAGCTGTAAGATGTCAATGTTGGTAGCTGTAAGATGTCAATGTTGGTAGCTGTAAGATGTCAATGTTGGTAGCTGTAAGATGCCAATGTTGGTAGCTGTAAGATGTCAATGTTGGTAGCTGCAATATGTCAATGTTGGTAGCTGTAAGATGTCAATGTTGGTAGCTGTAAGATGTCAATGTTGGTAGCTGTAAGATGCCAATGTTGGTAGCTTAGAGTATCCTTTTAAGATTCATCCATGAAGAAACACGCGCTTCTCAGAAATAATGGGTAAAGGATTTCACCTTTAAAATATATTTGTTATACCATCTTTCCTGTTAAAAGGAACAGCTCCGCAGTATTTTTCAAAAAACGCCATTTTCCTATACCAATAAGAAGCTAGCCTTCACAACGCCTGTCGCCAGGACTCTTTCTATTAGTTGGATTTTACACTGTTGATGAGGGGAGACAAAGGCAAGGTGTATGTCATATATAAACCGTTGTGCGTATGTTTAAGGCATCTCCCACCCACGCACAAGTCACACAAGCACACACCATCCGGGATCCAAACATCTACACCGGTATTCTCCGCCCACGCACAAGTCAGTCAGAGCCACACACTGGCAGTCACAGTCTAACACAGTATAAAATAACTTACATTAATATCACAAGAGTGCAGTGATATAAAACATTTAATTGGAATATGTATAAGTAATTAACAGGTGTCATTTAAATAAAACGTGTGGGAATAAACAGCCATCAACAGTTCTCTCTCTTACGTTAATTAATTATACCGTTTTAATTAATGCTCGAACACGGAGCTATAGACAGCTGGTTAAACGGTATATATTCCGTACAGTGATGATAGGCGCTCGATCACGGAGCTATAGACAACCTAAACATCATCACAGCATTATTATATCAGGGAATTAATCCGCAGTGTTTCAATCGGCGCCAGAAGCGGGGCGATTGATTACATAGTGATAAAATGACAATGTTGTTAGCTGTAAGATGTCAATGTTGGTAGCTGTAAGATGTCAATGTTGGTAGCTGTAAGATGTAAATGTTGAAAGCTCCACATTTTTATCGAGTATAACAGGCACATCTCCGACCAGAGGTCCTGGGATCGAGTCCAGAAGCCCTTCCTGTGGTGACAGGACCTGCCCCACTTCTGTTAACCTCAATGACCAAACAGGGTTAAAGAAACAGAACGACAAGGACGAGGAGGACGATAAAATGCTCCATTCTTGTCGGCATCTACCAAACCCTCCCTTCACCTCTGACAAGACGTGTATTAATCACAACTTGTGAATGTGGGGAGTGTCCAGGCCTCCACCGTGGTTCGGATCCAACGTTAAACTGTAAGTCTTCCATTTCATCTCACAATCATCCTACCATTACACATTATCGTAAGTGCGTATAGCCCGAACGGTTAGTAAGACGCGGCGTTAATAGTAGCAATAATAATAATAATAATTGTCGGTATCCCTCACCACTCAGCCACAAAAACTAGTCCAGCCCAAGTTGACTCAAGTAATGGTTATATATAGAGAGATGGGGCATTGTGGGAGATCAATACCGGGCCACCAGCAGATTCCTGAGTAATACAAACTACCACACAAGCTGATAACATTGGTCTAAAGTGCGGGTCTAGTAAGCAAACCATTTATATCTGAAAATAATGTTTTTACAAAAATAGCACTACCAGACAAATGTATAAATTACATTTGACACATAAAAGGGGAAGACGTTAAAATCTTTGGTTTTGATTATTAAACAATTAATTGATTTGTGAGCTGCCTAAAATACCTTTACTGTCTTCAAGTCATGTTGGTTACCCCTTCTTTCCACAATGTACACCGTGACAACTTTGCAAGAAAATAGCTAGAATATCTAAATAAATGTGTAGATACATATCTCAACTTTAATTGACATTTAATTTTCTCAGAACCACTGCGGTGGCTGGATAGTCTAAGGCGTTACTCTCATGATAGACTGGAACTGCCGATGACAGGGAGATCGGCGTTCGAATCCCACTCAGGGGTATTGAGAATGATTTTTCCTAAATGGTTTTCCATTCTATCCCCACGCAAATGCGGGTATATTTCCTCTAAATTCAACCTACCTCATGCTTAGCCCATTAGTGCAATTCGTACATACGCGTAAAGCCTGAACAGGTAGTAAGACGCAGTGCTAAAAAAAAGTTCAAGTTAAGATGGAGATAGTCTATATTGTACATTTATTTAGGTGGACATTTATGCCAGTACGGAGGTCGAAGCCTTTCTGGAAATGTTGAGGAATATGGCCGAACGATACCGGTAGAGTAAAAAGGATACAGCTGGCTGAATTTTTGAGCAGGATGGCCGCCATCGACAGGTATGGACAGGTCTCATCAGATCTTAACAAGTTCAGGTAAGTTCCGACATGTCTTTACAAGATTCTACAGGTTACAACAAGGTTTATTTATTTATTTACAAGGGTTTTATTGATTGATTAATTAATATGTCTGAACAAGTCTGGACATATCTGGACAGGTATGAACACGTTGGAAATTCAAGGTGGTTTCCCCAATACCTTACAGCGTGATATGTAAACCCAATATGGCGGGGAAAGTGGGTGAACTTTGTAATAGGTTATGGACTTGAAGATTAGGACGATGGTAAGATATATATTCAGGTGGTGAGAAGGTAGGTTATAGGATTGAAGAGGGATCCGTTATGAAACAGAATAATTTCACTGTGCGTGAGAATTTGTCTCTTCCAGGATGTATAACTATGCCATCATGAATGTAAGGTTAGAGAATTGAATTCATACCAAGTCTGAGGTTCCCCTTTGTAGATGTGTCAAGTTCAGAAGCTTCGGTTGGGTAGGTTAATTTAGGTTAAGGTTAACGTTAAGGTTAGTTTGGGTTGGGTTAGGTTGAGTCTGAACCTGTCGAACCTGACAGGCGTATCTTG
The DNA here is from genome assembly GCA_902151425.1 of Timema shepardi. NCBI lineage: Eukaryota > Metazoa > Arthropoda > Insecta > Phasmatodea > Timematidae > Timema > Timema shepardi. Next base: position 7,335 of record CABFVX010010945.1, on the reverse strand, counting down.
ACTCTATTAAGGGTCAGATTATTGAATGTTTAGCAGGTGTGACAGGCATAAAGGGAGGTCATTTTCAAAGTTTGACAAAGTAGGTGAGCCCTCTTCATGCTGTGTAGCTAACCGACATTAGTCAGAGAGAGCGAGGCATGTGTAGCTGTCTGAGCCTGTTCCAAGACGTGAGGAGGGTCCTCCAGAAGGTGTGGTGGTGATTAGAAGACGTATCCATTGTCTTCAAGGATAAGAAATATGTAGTGTTAGAGATTAAGGTTGAAGCTTGTAGGTAGTTATGGTTTCGGGTGGTCTAGCCACCCAAGAAGAAAGGATATTAAAGTTTATAAATACACGTAAGGATCAATGGAGTTGGTCTGAAAGGGAAAATGTTGATTAAATGTTAATTTGCTGTAGAATGCATGGTCAATAACTTTCAATTCAATGCATGTTAAATGACTCCGATACGTGTAAGATGATAAAATGTTTAGTTTTAGCGAAGAATATGAGGTTTGGCAAGAAGAGGAGAGATAAAGTACATTTTTTTTAAATACTTGCAAAGAGTCTGTCTGGGCGGGTTCGCCTCGTAAGCGTCTGTATTGTGTGTGACGTCATCAGTAGAGTGTTAAGTCATCATGCCTGTTAGAACCTGTTTCAAGGCATGGGTCGGGTCTCTTATCCGATGAGTTGGTGTGGTAAAGTCGTGTCAGCAGAAATATAGGGTTGAGGGGTATGGAGTGGAGTTATGTGGGAGAGTTTGGGAAGGGAGGAAGAGGGATACCATGAAGTCGGCTGGTAGGAGAGTGAATGATGATGAGGTGAAGATAGTCTAGTGAGGGTTTTGGTTGTTGTGTTGCAAAGCTTGTAGGTTGGTGTATTTTTTTAGTGAAGTGCACCTATTTTCGCCTGAAAAGAGTTTGGAAAACCTTCCCATCCTGGGTTCAAGAACAATATTGCATCTGAAAGGAGAATGGAAAAACCTTAACATCATAGGTGAGGGTGGGTATAGGGGTTGTAAAAGGGAAATCACCACTTTGAGTTCAAGTGGCTTAGCGAGCAATTGATTAGCTGGCTAAAAGAAGGAAAATTGCAGCATTATTCATAGGGAAACCACCGTAAGGGAATCTGGATGTGGCGCGAGGGGAAAAAAATTAGAATGGATATAAATATTTGAAAAAAGTGAGTGTGGAACAAGGGATTGAAATGCAACCTGTCACGCACAGGTATTAAAATAATACTAATTATCAAATTAAATAAAATTGTTTAAAAATGTGGGAGGGGTGTCGAGCTGGAGGGGGTGCCCATGAGGTGGTGGTGGTGGAAATGGGACCTGATGTGCATAACCTAACAAAGAAATGAGGTCATTCAACCTGTTCAAACAAGTTAAAAATAAACATGCTGGTATGGCAAGGAGACAAAAGGAAGACAAAGGGAATAAAATGTGTAACATTATAAGGAAATGTGATTATCAAACGTGTTCAAACCAGTTCATTTGTTGTATGAAAATGACGCCCTACCAAAAAAAACTAGGGAGATTTACCGGTATGGGTTCAAGTTGTGGGGTATGAGATTCACCATCTTGGACTTACACATCACGCTGTAAGATATTGGGGAAACCCCCTCGAATTTACAACGTGTTTATATCTATCCAGACTTGTTCAGACATGTTAATCGATAAATCAATCACGTGTAAATCAATAAATCATTCAATTTCAATCTAAAAATAAATCTATCTTGGCGAGAACTGTAGAATAGTGTTAAGCTCCGTCGGAACTTGTTGAGACCTGTCCAGACCTGTCGATGGTGGCCATCTTGCTCAAAAAGTGAGCCGGCTGTATCCTTTTTACTCTATTGATATCCTTTGAGATAACGGAATAAAGCTATTTTTAAAAAATTTGGACTTATTCTTGTTAATACTTTAAAGTCTGCACCTTTTATGTGTCAAATTTAGTTATTAAAATGGTTTGGCAGTGTTATTCTTGCTATTATAATTTTTTCAAAAATAAATTGTTTGAGTACCGTAGACCCAAACGCGTTTACAAAGGAAATATTTGAATGAGACTGGTAGTAGGGCCACCCAGGGGGAGGGGGGCAGTTTTCCCCAGACCACCCCTTCCAGGGGGCTCTAAGCCACCCAAATATCACTCTTGCGCAGTCACAAACACAAACACAAACACAAACTCAAACGTCAACTTGTTACAGATGTTATCAATGTAGAGATAAGATAAGTCTAGCTTAGTAATTTAAGGAGTATTTTTTCTTAAATATAGTATAAACATATTGTCAATAAAAACCAATGAGGCAGGGAAATTAATTGAATTATTTTGTGTAAAAGACAAGAAGTACTCTAAAATCATTGACCCAACTTCTAAGGGACTTGACTAAGAACCCTTTATAATACACGCTGTTCCATTTGATTTGACTATTGTGTGCTGCCAACTGGAACCCTTCCTAAGCACACGCAGACACACTTGACTAGTGTATTGTGTATGATCAGATATAGCTCTTTCTTAACACATGCTGCCCCACTTTACCACTGTGTGTCCAACTAGAGCCCTTTCATAACACGCGCTTCCTCATTTCACTATCGTTTGTGTCCAACTAGATTAATTCCTTAACACACGCTTCCCCATTTGACTATTGTGTGTGGCCAGATAGAACCCTTCCTTAACACACGCTGACCCATTTTATTATTGTGTGTGATCAGCTAGAACTCTTCATTAACACATGCTTCCCCATTTGACTATTGTGTGTGTGTCCAACTAGGGCCCTTCCTTAACACACGCTGCCCCATTTGACTAATGTTTGTATCTAACCAGAGCCCTTCTTTAACACACGTTGCCCCATTTGACTAATGTGTGTATCTAACTAGAGCCCTTCCTTAACACATGCTGCCCCATTTGACTGTTGTGTTATGACAACTTAGGACAGTCTGGTTATATCCGTAATAAATAAACACAATTTACACTGGATTAACAACACAAAATTAGGAAGGTGAGGTATAAAGAAATGCACCAGCACTTGCCTGAATGGAGTGTGATAAAACCACAATAATTGGTGGTCACAATATAGAATTCTATTCAATGAATGCAAATTGAGCTCTAAGCCCAATTTCCCTGCCAATGACGACCAAGTACAATACGAATCTAACACCATAGACCATTCAGCCACTCCTGAGAGTGGAGCCTGCCAACCAAACAACAACAAATAGTCCTGGTTGTTACCTGAGTGGTGGCAGCCTTCATGTCGAGTGGGGTTTTGTCGACCAGCATACAACTGTGCGGCCTCCTAGCGGTACGAGTGGGACGCAACCTGCACTGCTTCGTTCTGGTTGCACTCGTCCAGACGCAAATCACTCGCACGATGGTAGGGACCACCCTTAACTCCCACCACAAGCTAGTAGGGACCACCCTTAACTCCCACCACAAGCTAGTAGGGACCACCCTTAACTCCTTACCACAGGCTAGTAGGGACCACCCTTAACTCCTTACCACAGGCTAGTAGGGACCACTCTCAGCTCCTACCACAGGCTAGTAGGGACCACCCTTAACTCCCTACCACAGGCAAGTAGGGACCACCCTTAACTCCTGCCACAGGCTAGTAGGGACCACCCTTAACTCCCTGCCACAGGCTAGTAGAGACCACCCTCAGCTCCTACCACAGGCTAGTAGGGACCACCCTTAACTCCCTGCCACAGGCTAGTAGAGACCACCCTCAGCTCCTACCACAGGCTAGTAGAGACCACCCTCAGCTCCTACCACAGGCTAGTAGGGACCACCCTTAGCTCCTGCCACAGGCTAGTAGGGACCACCCTTAGCTCCTACCACAAGCTAGTAGGGACCACCCTCAGCTCCTACCACAGGCTAGTAGGGACCACCCTCAGCTCCTACCAAGGTCGCGGCTGACTTCAAACTGTTTTATCCGCGATTATCAGCGAGCAGAATGTCGGAATGTCCTCTCGTTGGTTCAGTCTGAGCGAGAGAGACCAAAGAGGTAGATGTTTACATCCACTAGTGAGTTGAATAACGTCAACCGACACATTATCTCGACATCGCAGGACCACTGACAAGGCCGATGCACCGCATTGCGGAGGAAACGTTCCCGCCGCGAGTCCACTGAGAAGAACACACACACAACAATGCTCCGTCTCCCCTCGCGGGACACAGCCTCTCTCTCTCTCTTTGATTACAGCCGCGAGGGAGTGTTGGGACGACGCCAGGTACCGACGTCTCGGACCGCAGGTAGACAAACGTTATGGAACGAGGACGCTATCACATTCGCTGTGGTATTCTCGAGATTGTTCTCGCGGCTGACGGACGTGTCGATGATCTCTCCTCAACTCGGGGCCTGAAGTAATGTCCGCTTGTTGTTGTTTTGTTTTTTTGTGCGGCGGAAAATAAAAAAGGAGTAAAACACTTTCTCTAAAAACTTTCTTCGCCTATTCACTTTCATAGGTTGTTCCTTTCCTTGACGGGATCGAGTTTAGAACCAGAAGAGAAGATGAGCCTGGTAATATTCCGACCGTCGTTTGTCTCTGGTGTGATGACGTGACACCTGCCCCCCGGTCCCCCCTTCTCACTTGGCACGCGCGCTGCACGAGTCAAGCTAGACATACGGCCATCTTGGTACTGGCGGGACTCTGGCTAGGCCGCACTATACAGAGAGACTAGGGGATGAGGGGGGATCGATAGTCACGTGCAGTCTCCGGGGTAGGGGGTGGGGGCTGACTGCAGGTGTGGTGTACCCTGGCTGACTGCAGCTCTGTGTTGGTCTGACTTAATAATAATAATTATTATTATTATTATTTAGCACCACGTCTTACTAACCGTTCGGGTTATACGCTTTAAGTACTAATTACGCTAATGGATTGGGAAAGTTGAATTAGAGGAAGTGAACCCGCATTTGCGTGGAGGGAGAGTGGAAAACCATTTAGGAAAAAAAAAACCAGTTCACCCGACCGAGATTCGAACCTCGATCTCCCCGTCCTCGGCGGTCGAGCTCGACACGACTAGCGCGTCAGCCAACTACGCCACCGAGGCGGGTATTATTATTATTATTACCACCGCGTCTTACTAACCGTTCGGGTTATACGCACTTACGCTAATGTGTAATGGTAGATTGGTTGTGAGATGAAATGGAGGACCCACAGTGTAACGTGGGATCCGAACCACGGGAGAGGCCGACTTTATTCCACAAGTCCAACTCGACTTTATCGAGTTTATTTTTTCTCAACAACTTGGACCAATCCTCTCCGTATTCTATTTGTTTGAGTTTTCGAACCTGGCCCACTGCCTCTATGATAGGAGCGAAACGTTTTGTCCCCCCCTACCCCATGTCCATTTCGCTTACTTTTGCATAGTTTCAGTATAGTGTACTAACTTCCTTTAACGGTGACCTGGTGGTCCAGGGGTAAGGTGTCAGACTTCTATGCTGGCGGCCGGGGTTCAATCCCAGGTCCCGGCACAGATTTATCTGNCACTGCCTCTATGATAGGAGCGAAACGTTTTGTCCCCCCCTACCCCATGTCCATTTCGCTTACTTTTGCATAGTTTCAGTATAGTGTACTAACTTCCTTTAACGGTGACCTGGTGGTCCAGGGGTAAGGTGTCAGACTTCTATGCTGGCGGCCGGGGTTCAATCCCAGGTCCCGGCACAGATTTATCTGATTACCAAACCCTTCCTTCACCTCTGACAATACATCTTGTGAATGTGGGGCATGCCAGGCCTCCACCGTGGTTCGGATTCCACGTTAAACTGTAGGTCCTCCATTTCATCTCACAATCACCCTACCATTACACATTAGCGTAAGTGCGTATAGCCCTCACGGGTAGTAAGACGCGGTGCTAATAACAATAATAATAATAATCAAGAGAAACAATGGACACGGACATCCGCGACTAGTTCATCTTGTAATGACAGACTTTCAAGGACATAAGAGGTTTTAAAGGAGGGACACACAAATCAAAGTTCGCCCGGGTATGAAATATGTTAGTGGTGGCCCTGGTAGCTTATACGATAGACCCATAGTATAATACGTCACGGTAAGACTGTTCAGGGTGAACAGAGTGTAAACTTAGCTTGTCCTGAAAGCTATCAAGCTTACCTCGACAAATTATACCATGACTGAACCAGAAGAAAATCGACGATGCGGCTTAGTGTTCTACTTTTAGTATCTTATCACAATCAGTCGCACTAAGTCTGCTCAACATCATTTTACAACAATAAGATAAGAAGCATAGATTGTTTGATATTCTTGTGAAATATTTCAAGTCAAATATGGGAACCCAGCTTTCGACGAGTTACATAAGCAATGTTCTGCGAGATCACACAACTCTCTTACATGTACAGTAGCTCCACGGCTTCTTTGGTGCTGACTGACAGCTCACAGCTGACTTCTGACAGTCAACATTTAGGTATATATCTACATTTTGATCGTCAGAAGTGATAGATGCTAAACACATGTTTTTGCAGATCATATGGTTCGGCGTAGGGATACATAATTTTGTCTGGTAACTTTTCAAAACTTTTAGCTATCAGCTGTGAGCTGTCAGTCAGCCCCAAAGGAGCCACGGGGCAACTGTAGCTACTTTCAACAGGTAACGAAACGTTCTTTCAACCCCAACGTTGTGCACGGACCATACATATACAGTAGCCCCATGGTTTCTTTGGTGCTGAATGACAGCTTTGAAAAGTTACCAGACCAAATTATGTATCCCTCCGCCAAACCATATGATCTGCAAAAACATGTGTTTAGCAGCTGTCACTTCTGACGGTCAAAATGTAGGTATATACCTAAATGTTGACTGTCAGAAGTCAGCTGTGAGCTGTCAGTCAGCACCAAAGAAGTCATGTGGCTACTGTAGTTGATACTCCAGCTCTCATCTGACAGCTATACACGCAAATAAGGGGTGTTCAAGTATTAAGGCCCCTTGTACACAGCACGGAACCTTGCAGACTACGGCACCTTGCCGCGGCACACACTGCGTGGTGACGGCACAACAAGATTTCAAGTCACTTCATTACATCAGTTAGTTTCAGACAGTCAGTACGATGGATCGAAGAAGACGATTATTTCGCTTGTGTTTATTATATTTACGAAGGAAAAAAAAAATTATGACAATTTAGAATGTGGTGGGTTCAATGGCGGGACACAATGGGAGCATTTGTGATAGTGTTCACAGAATTACGAGAGGACGGTGCAAAACTCTTGAATTATTTTGGGATGTCCAAACTGTCGTTTGATGTACTACTAGACCCCCCCGGACCCCCACCCCATTATTATTTTCAACACACATATTGAAGAATCATCATAGACTCTACCATAAAATATGAGTGACTATCGACATTTTTTATGAG
>CABFVX010010944.1:0-12316 GCA_902151425.1 Timema shepardi | reverse complement strand
AGGCACATGTTGATTACAGGCAGACAGCAGGAGGTCTATCTCAGGTACATACAATACACAGCAAGTTAGATATATGTTGATTACAGTCAGACAGCAGGAGGTCTATCTCAGGTACATACAATACACAGCAAGTTAGATATATGTTGATTACAGGCAGACAGCAGGAGGTCTATCTCAGGTACATACAATACACAGCAAGTTAGATATATGTTGATTACAGGCAGACAGCAGGAGGTCTATCTCAGGTACATACAATACACATAAGGTTTTCTTTTTGTTATTTAAAACATTAAGTGTATTTTCTCACTAATAGCTTTACAAAAGTGTTAATTGTTAGTGATTAGATTAATGGTAATAGTACATATATACATACATACATACACACATTTATAAATATATACCAAATCACGCTGTCCCCAGTTGGGGTAGGCAAGAAACTGTGCACATAACTAAAAAACCAACAACTCCACGCTTCAACAACATCTGTACACCGAGTCATACATACTCTTTTATTCTTAAAATTCTTAATGTTTCTCTTTTCATGCATTCATCTTCAACATCAGCCATAAACACTCTACCTTCATATATTTGCTTCTTCACTTTATCCACACTCATCCTTTCAACATGTCAATACCAACATAATATAGTTCTTTCATATTAACTTATTGGATTCCCTTCCAAACCTCACTTCTTCAGCTCCCATTCATTACTGACTTTGTCCATACGAGTTTTTCCACACACATCTCTTAGATATCTCATTCCAGCCACATTCACCTTGCTCTTGTGTTTCTCCCGACAAACTCACACTTCACATAAATACAATAATGTTTGCGTGAACACACTGTTATTTTTTATTGGCTGCCATCTTAGCCTCTCTCATCACTCTTTCATTCTTTACAATAGTCCACATACATCCGACTACTCATCAAGATGCTGCTAGTTTTTATTAATGAAAAATAATTTGTTTTAACTTAAATATATAGGTAACATAATATTTCTTATGATGTGCCAAATTGTTAGTTTCTTAATTTGAATGCTTATTTAATATAAAAATGTTTTGTGCTACCTTGGCTCAAAATATACACATTTTATTTAGCAAATAAGTGAATTTTTCGGTCACTTTTAAGATTCAGGAAATATTTCCCCAATTTTGGGCTATGAAGTTATATTTTGGTTAAATTCATTTAAATAACTGTATATTTCTAACTTACATTAAACACAATACATAATTCATAGTTTACATTTATGTGATCATTATGTAAATAACCTTGCAGCGAGATTACTTGTAAGAATCAAATCATTTAATTTTGTTGAACCTTGTTAGTCTTGGGATAAAGTGCTTGCCTCAGGACCTGATGTTTGTGGGTTCAAACCCAGACGAGGTTGACAGAATTTTCTTGAGCGATAGAAATCCATAGCACAACTGCCTTCGGAGGGGAAGTTAAGCCGTCAGTCCCATGTCGATCATGGCGTGCGAAAACACCTCTCTCGGTAAAATTGATGTTTTTAGCCGAGAAGCGTTAAGTTTTGACTCGCATGGATTAAAAACCATGAAATATACAACTGTTGTTTATGTTTAATTCGTTCCTTAGATTATATTAATGTATCTTAATCAGAAATTTCATTTAATATGTCATCAAATATATCTATGACTAATACTTCTTATTTCATTCACAAGTAAATATCTAATTGCGTTTTTGCATAACTTGAAAAAAAGATTTAAAAAATATCCACCTTGTGGATTCAAATGTGGCCCTCAAGTAGTTTTAACCTGGAAAACCTTGATCTGTATTAATAAAATGAAGAGTTTGTCAAGAGTTTTGCACGATATCTACCACATAAACATGGGCACCTCACTCGAAGTCAGAATTTTAAAATTTAGATTTGATTTTTTTTAATGAATTAAAAGTTGGGTTGGATTAGATAAAATTAAGAGTCTTTTTCTGTCTATTTAAAACAAATAAAGGTGTTATCAGGGAAACGCCATATACTTCTGCTGTTATGGAATATATGTGTGTTGAGAATACAAGGTTAGCATTTTATTTTACTTCATTATCATCATCATCATCATCATCATCATCATAATCAACTGTTTCTAGCCTGTGGCCGGGTCTGTTCAGTAAAATTCCTCCATCTCCCTCTGTCCTTCCACCATTCTTCCTCCTTCACTCTCTCCCACTCTCCTCCTCTCACTTGCACACTTGCTGCTGTCTGTTCCTTCTATCTGTTCCTACATACTTCATAATCATCATTTATTTTACTTACAGTAATGTACAGTAGCCCCATGGCTTCTTTGGTGCTGACTGACAGCTCGCAGCTGACAGTTAAAAGCTTTTAAAAGTTACCAGACCAAATTATGTATCCCTACGCTGAACCAGATGATCTGCAAAAACATGTGTTTAGCAGCTGTCACTTCTGACAGTCAACATTTAGGTATATACCTAAATGTTGAGTGTCAGATGTCAGCTGTGAGCTGTCAGTCAGCACCAAAGAAGCCATGGGGATACTGTATGTTAACTAAACATCTCTTTTTAACACTTTCATTCTTAAAATAAAGTGTTAAAACACAGAATAATTTTATTGATTGTGAAAAAATAAATATTTGTCTTCTTTATTTGTAGAAAGCTCTTGTCAGAAGTGGAATTGTCACGATGCAGTTTAGATGAACTACTTGGCCGCCTTAAAAAGAGACTCTTGCAAATCCATGACACCGTACGCTTCCGTACGGCCATCCCCACAATTCAAGTATATGTAAGTAGTCTTGTACACTTCTTTAAAATTATATTATTGGCTCATAAAAACAAACGCCGTGGTGTGAACCTGCAAGTGAGCCACCGTCATCAGCGATGATGTGCTAGCATTTGCAGATAGAGGGTGTCATATGGTCAGCACAAAGAGCCCTGTGGCTGTTATTCTCAGTTTTTTGGACCGGAAATGCTACTTTGTTATTCACATATCTCATTTGTCCTTGCGGGGCTTAGTTTGACCTGGTTTCAGACCCACTGCTTCACAGATACATTCTGGAAGCACAGGGGACTAAACCCAGGACCTCTGGACCAGTAGCCAAGAACTATAACCACTAGACTGGTCATATCATTGGTTCATACTATATGATTTATACATTCTTGTATTGATTTGAAACCTTGTATGAGATAACTTAAATCTTTAAGGATTATGAAAGAACTTATTTTTTTTTTAATTTAAAAGATATTGCTAAATATTTAAATTAAATATTTTGCAATTTGTTTGATACTTTAGAAGTGATACATGTTTATATCAAAAAGAATTGTTTATCTTGTTCTTTGATTCAGTTCTTCTTGATTAATAGGTTGAAGTGTGACCCCATGAGATCACCCTTGACTGTTTTGACGCTTAGACACCAATATAAGGGCAAAATATAATTTGTGACGGAATGACACTTTGGGTGTTATACTATGAATAAAAATGACTAGTATCATCCTTACCCCGAAAACATAATTATTAAAATGCATTCAAGCTTTGTTTAGGCACATAAGTCTCACTAAATGTGTTTTGACTTTGAACTGATTACAAAGTTGAGCAGATCTAATACTTTTCTTTATCGAATTAAAAAAAAAATTATTTGTTTAGTTAATGCTCATGTATTTCTTCTCTCATGTATCACTTTTACTAAAACCACATTAATTTCCTGAATATCATAACAAATTGTATTAAAAAGGGTGATGTTATTTGTTTCTCTGATTCCCAAATAATCCCACCTAAAGCTTCTTCTTTACTTTAAATTGAAGGCCTTGGGTAATTTAATATTTAGAACAAAATCTATAATTTAAAAGTGTCATGCACATAATATATTTCTAAAATTTCAAGTCACTGGATCTAATACAATAAAAAATTGGAAAAATCTTCAAATCTTAAAGTGGTAATGTTTGGTTTGGCTCGACCACCTTAAATATAACATTTTAGTTAAATTTCAGAATCACCCTGGTTTTTAAAATATGTTTAGTGAGAATTTTACTAACCTCGAGCTATCCTAGTTGAATTTGTAAAACTATTTTAATTACAATTCTTAATGTTTTAACTTTATAAACTATGTTGACTATAATAATTTAGAGCATTGTCATTACATTTTGATAAGTTGATCTAGTTTCAAATTTCTTCATTGTTGCACTCTTGTATATAAGGTCGATGATAAATATTTATATCAAATTATTAAATATGGCTACCTTTTGATAAACAACAGAGCCAAGGGTCCCTGGTTCAATTCCCGACATGGCTGAAAAAATTATCATAGTGAAATGCGGGGGTTTACCCCTTCACATCGATAAATTAACGACCGGGGACAGAATGTTGGGCTTGTCCTAGTCTTAAGTTAGATTATAAGGCATATGAAGCTACGACAGACCTATCAAGATGATAGTGGAAAATAATTGGCTTGAATAAAAAAAACTGACCTAGGCCACAGGCTGGACACCGTTATGGATGTAAAGAATTAAAAAGGCAAACCTTATAAAAATTAATATATAATTTTGTCACAAAACTTATATGAAAAGTGCATTATAATACTGCACATCTTGAAATATGTCGCTCAAATAATAAAGGCTACTCTAAATAAGGGTGACCTGGCAGTCTAGGGGGTAAGGTGTCAGACTTTTGTGCTGGCGGCCGGGGTTCAATCCTCTGTCCCGGCACAGATTTATCTGATTACCAAACCCTTCCTTCACCTCTGACAAGACATCTTGTGAATATGGGGAATGACAGGCCTCCACCGTGGTTCAGATCCCACGTTAAACTGTAGGTCCTCCATTTTATCTCACAATCACCCTACCATTACACATTAGTGTAAGTGCGTATAGCCCGAACGGGTAGTAAGACGCGGTTGCTAATAATAATAATAATACTTTAAATTAGGTTTAACCTCCTTTAGTGACCGCATTGTCTTAAGGTATCACTCTTGCAATAGACTAGACGGCTGATGACACAGAGATTAGGGTTCGAATCTTGGTTGGGTCGACTGAGGGTGGTTTTCCCTAAATGGTCTTCCACTCTAACTCCAGGCAAATGTGGGTACATTCTCTCTAAATTCAACATTCCTCATACCTAATATATTAGCGTAATTAGTACATAGATTTATTGCCCGAAAACAAGTAGTAATGCATCGCGGTGAAAAAAGTTTAAGGCAAAACTTTGAGAAGTTATCTTTATTATTTTTATTATTAGCTTTTAAATTCATTAAGAACTTGAAAAAAGTTTTCAGAAATTCATGTGAAAAAAAAATTATGCTACGTAGGTATCGGTATCTCCAAGATTTGCCTGTTCCCTCTCACGCAAGTGCAAGATTAGTGTTAGTTTTTTTTATGAATACTACATGCTCTAGTAAATATAGTTTAAAATGTTAGCCCAGATTTTATTCATATTATTCCATAAAAGCATATTAACAGGATATAACTGGCTCCCTGATGTATTGGTTAGTTCACCTACCTATGAGCCTAAGGGCCCCGGGTTCAATCCCTGGCTGGTACCATGGGTATTTTTCCCTTGAGAGTAATGTACTTGACGGTTACCAGGGTTTGGTTAAGACTCACCCCGGCTCCACAACATTATAATAACTATCATCACATCTCATAGCGGCTACGACGTGTAGACAACCTCCTATGGTGTACCCTGGGTAAAGCTCTGTACCACCAGAGTGCCTCATAGTCTACATACAAGAGACCGAACCTGGACGTCATAACCACTCTAGGTCAAATGTGCCCGACGATAAAAAAAAAAAGAAAGGATGTAACTAACTTTAAATAATAAATACAGAATTTAGTCTTCTCCCGAAAATTGAGAAAATAATATTAAAATTATAGAGGTAAAATTTTTTATCAATAAATAGGATAAAGATTATTTTATTTTAAACTAAAAAAGTTCGCAAGGCTTAAAACATATTTGTTTCTAGTTTTGTGAAATTAATTTAATATGTTGAGATTCATTAATATTATTGTATAATTATAAAATTATCTAGCCATTGGGCCACCTCATTTTTAAACATTTTTATTGTTGTGAAATTTATTAATTAATATTATTTTGAATTTCTCATTATTTGAAAAATTTGATTATTTATCTGCTTGTATTTAATTGGCACAATGTATAATTGTGTTCATCATTGAGTTGTACCTACTTATATCATATATTGATGTTTGTTACTTTCAGCCCCAGTTTATAGATTTGTCTGAGATATGGACTGGATTTCAAAATGAAATGGTACTGCTTAATAACATCAACAATATACTTTGGAACTTGCATTCTTATACTGAGGTATTTATTAAACAACCACTCGTAATATAGCAATATTACAGGATAGCATGGGTAAAACGTATTTAAGAAGATAATTGTTGAACACTACCACTAGAGGCTTATCAGTTAAACTAATGGGAAGTTACAAAATGCTATTATTGATTCTATTGCAAATAATAATAATAATAATTATTATTATTATTAAGCTTGTGGAAAGTACCTTTGAAGTAGCTTATATAATTACGCTTAATAAACTGAAGAGTTTTTTCTTCTGTTTGTTTGAAGCAAAGAAAATCATTCCCTTGGAAACATGCTAGCTAGTTATTACAATACATTTCAGAATGTATAGGAAGGTCGTCCAATGGAAGCAGTATAAAGGGCCTGCTTCCATTTTGATTTTAAACACAATTTTCTGTCTGTTCCTATCCCTCTTTTTTAACTTCTTCAATGTATGATAATCATAGCCCAAGTTTAAATGGCCTGAAAATGGTCAAAAAATAACAAATAGAATTATACTAAAAACAACTTTCGATATGCATAAAATCATCCAAAAATGCATATTAAAACTAGGAATGAATACACACGATAGCTCAGACATGTAAACTAAAATATATCTATGTAATGAAGAACCTCTATCAATAAAACTGTTGTATTCAGTTAAACATAAACATTGATCTATAAAAACCTACATCGGGAAAAAGTCACCCCCTCCCAGCAGTGTCTCAACAGGAATGTCGATACTCCAACCGGAGAGGTAACCTGAGTAGAACATTCACATCACATCATCTGTTCAACAATTACTGTGTGGGGGAAAATCTTAGATTTCAGTGATCATTCTTTTACAAACAACTCTATGAGCTGGATTTTTGTTATGTCTTTCTCTACTTATGACTGTACTCTTGGGCGCAAAGTTGCAAGCATGAAGTTTTGAGCGATGAAGGGTTAAATTCGTAGAATTGTAATGGAAAGGAACATAGCCCTGCACCACCAAGCCAGTGATCATCATCAACTACAGTTCTTGGAAACTGGACACTGCTTCGCCTCAGTCTATCTGTTCACTCGTTTGTAATTAGATCATACTGTATATTGTTAGACTGTTATCAGGGTTGAAAAAAAACCCAACCCACTTGGGTTATATTGGGTTTATTGTGGTTTAATTAAAGTTATCATGTATGCTATCTGATTTAACCAATCATTCAAATATATTAATTATTATGGATACAGAGAAACATATTTTAATTTTAATATAGTAAGGAAAGAAGTAGTAAGAGACATAATAAAGGGAAACAATAATACAACAATGTAATTCTTGGCAACAATACTGTATAAGCTAGCAGGTTTGTGTAGAAGGTATAAAAAGTGGTGGAAGGGGGTGGGCAGATCATGCATCTAATTACTTGAGAGCTAGCTGCAGAATCGATTGGTTGCTTTCTTTACTTAAAGATAAAAAGTAAGAATTTTTGTTATCTCATTTGTTTTTTGACAAAGTATTATTTCTAGGGCCTGTGTATTGTTAGATTGTGCGATGTATATTGATAGACTGTGTATTGTGTATTATTAGACTGTGTGGTGTGTATTGATAGGCTGTGATGTTTATTATTAGACTGTGTTGTGTATTGTTGGATTCTGCGATGTGTATTGTTAGACTGAAATGTGGATTGTTAGACTGTGTTGTGTATTGTTAGACTGTGATGTGTATTGTTAGATTGTGCGATGTATATTATTAGACTGTGCGATGTGTATTGTTAGACTGTGTGATGCTTATTGTTAGATTGTGCGATGTATATTGATAGACTGTGTATTGTGTATTATTAGACTGTGTGATGTTTATTATTAGACTGTGCGATATGTATTGTTAGACTGTGTGATACTTATTGTTAGATTGTGCGATGTATATTGATAGACTGTGTATTGTGTATTATTAGACTGTGTGGTGTGTATTGATAGGCTGTGATGTGTATTATTAGACTGTGTTGTGTATTGTTGGATTCTGCGATGTGTATTGTTAGACTGAAATGTGGATTGTTAGACTGTGTTGTGCATTGTTAGACTGTGATGTGTATTGTTAGATTGTGCGATGTATATTATTAGACTGTGCGATGTGTATTGTTAGACTGTGTGATGCTTATTGTTAGATTGTGCGATGTATATTGATAGACTGTCTATTGTGTATTATTAGACTGTGTGATGTTTATTATTAGACTGTGCGATATGTATTGTTAGAATGTGTGATGCTTATTGTTAGATTGTGCGATGTATATTGATAGATTGTGTGATGTGTATTATTAGACTGTGTGGTGTGTATTGGTTCGAATCCACTATTTTACAAAACCGAATCTCCACTTTACCTTTGAATCTCAAATCCAAATCCAAATAAGCAACTAAATGTTAACATTCTTTCTTACAATCCATTCACTATAACATTCATACATTCAATTAAATGTTAAATTACTGGTCTGAGGCCTGGTTGTTGAGTTCATCCTATATCTATAATGGGTTCTGAGCCACCAATAATTAGTATTAAACCTCTAAAGCAAACTTTACTTGAAAAGTGATTTTTTTTAAAGGAGTTTAGTCTAGTATCAGACATTTTTTGAATGCTTGAATCTTTAATATCCTAAGGGATTTTAAGAATTTGTGAGATTTTATGGATTCGAGATTCCCATCACTTCTTTAACATGATTTTAGAAGTTGTATGATAACACCACATAGAAAACTGCATGCATTCATATGTTAACTTTCACTTTTCATCAAAAATATATTTTTGATTTTTACAAATAATATCAGGTTTTAGGCTTTGTTATAGATTTTAATCAACCCTCCTTGAAAGCTAAATTAATTATTTAGCAAGTTTTTATAACTCTTAAAGTGTTGATGGGCAATTTTCACCTTAAAAATTCAAATATAAAAAAGTTTTAACTCAAAAAAACAAATTTGTGCACAATATTAACCACCCTAAATATGTTTCTTATGTAGGTGTTTAATGATTTACTGAACAAAGAATAATAAATCAAATGTTTCCCAGTAATCGATATTAACTGTATTATATAACTACTAAGTAGGTCTAAATACCTATATTAATTTTGATAGTCAATATTAATAATCTGCATTTTACACAAGAACACAATGACTTACAATAATTGTCATTGGTTATTATAAATAAAAGATTGTGATGGATGACAGCATCAACAATTTTTATATTCTCCTAGTATATATACGAGCTAAAATAAAATTATTCACTTTACAAAGATTTCTGTACTACTGAACTAAATTATTTTCATTGTAAAAGCCAAATTGTGTTTGTTTCTTTTTACATATTTCTATCAACATTTCCTGTACCTTTTTCTAAATATAATGAAATAAGTTATTGAAATATTAAATTCAATGTTGAAAAAATTAACATAAGATACATTTTAAAAAGACAAATAAATAATTATATGTAAATGTTAAATGATGTGAACAGGGAATTTAGCTCAGGTACAAGTTGTGTGTGGTAAATTCCTAATCACACGCTAAGCCACAAACTGGCTCTGTGTGTTAAAAAGGTTTGTATATTTTCCAGGTGATGGATCACACGGACAACGAAGTGTTGAAAATGATGCTTGGGGACGCCGAGGTGTTGACCGACGCAGACCGACTCGAGGCTAGCATGGGGCAAACAATCCATCGCAGAAAGACGATAAACTGCGGTGTTGTTGATCCCAGTGTAGTCGCTGATTTTGACCGCATACCTCTTCAGGTATGTCGCCTACTTGTTCGGTATAGGTTCTTCATTGAATTTGGTTTATGTCCTGCCAAATGGGGCATAAACTTGGACTCTCAGGAAGATGTAAAATAACTACTAGGAGAGCTTTGAAATGTGAAGCTGGAGAAGACAGACAAAGTGGACAGACAGGGCGACAAAGGAAGAAGTCATAAGAAGAGTGGGTGAGAAGATCAGGTGGACAGACAGGGCGACAAAGGAAGAAGTCATAAGAAGAGTGGGTGAGAAGAGAACTATTTTGGGTGTTATTCTTTATTACAAAGCAAACTGTATCGGACACATCCTTAGGAGGAACTGTCTGCACGACGTCATAGAAGGAAAGGTCGAGGGAAACAGGAGCTTAGCTAGGAGGATGATTCTAATACTAGATGACTTGGAGGAAAGAAGACATTTCTGGGAGATGAAAAAGGAGGCAAAGTTGGTTTAAGTTAACTGATGATAGGAATGGACCTGTCGTAAGACAGAACAAATAATAAGAGTACTATTCAAATTCCAATTGTTTTGATAATGATTTCTAATGGCTTACTCCTGCATAAACACAATTCCAGCACCGTTTTATAAATATATATCATAGTCGATATTTTAAAGTTTGGTTTCAAACTTTAATCCTGGTTGCTATACTGGGTTGAATTTGATCATTGAGGAGGATTATTGGAATTTACCCAATTTCCGTAATATTATATTGTAAACAAGTTTTTTCTCTCCATGTAGTTATATGGCTGGCATGGTTGACAAAATTGACCAAAAACATATTGAGTTGTTTGAAAAGTTTAGTGAGTTTTGAATTACCAAGCTATAATTATTCAAATTTAATTTAAAGCCAAGCTCGCCTTCACTTGTGTATGTTTTTATAGTATTTGGGTTTCTGTGCCTGGACATTTGTCGAGGGCCGAGGTGCGTTGATTCCCGCCAATCAGAACATGGGAGTTTTGAGATGGAACGGAAACTACTACGCCTTCTCGTCACCAGACGCTGCTTACCAGTTTGACCAAGATCCTGAGAAGTAAGTCATTCTTGTTTGGAGAACCTGAGCAGGAATCAGAACCAATAAGTATTTCTATAAGCTCCCCTCTAATTCCCCTAGCATTGAGGCTGGCTGGCTACCTGCTCAACAAGGATGGAGAAATAGAGAGAGCGCAGACATATATATAGCACCCCGTCTTATTACCTGCGCTCAGGTTGTATACATATGTACTAACTACGCTAATGAATTAGGGATGAGGAAGGTTGAATTTAAAGGAAGTGTACCCACATTTGTGTGGAGGAAGTGTGGAAAACCATTTTGGAAAAACCACCCTCAGTACACCCAACCAAGATTTGAACCCCATCTGCAGTCTAGTCCAACACGAGAGTGACACCTTCGACCATGCATCCACCGAACCAGGTATGTTTATATTAAAAGCTGAAAAGTACTATACCCATGTTGAGATGGTTCGAACCGATTATTTATTCATTTTACCTCTGAAACCGAGTCTTAATCTTAGAAAACATGATAAACATTAAAAGTGAACCTACCCACATTGGCATGATTTCCACCCCCGGCCCCCTTCAATTGTGATTTTGTTCACTTTAATTCCTTATAATAGTCGCTCTAAAAAATATAAATAGTACTAAACTATAACATTCAATTAGGGGCTAAATTCATGGTCTGGGATCTAGTTGTTAGGTTTTCCCCTAAATATTTTGGGATGAACAACTCGTAAGCAATAACTAGAAATCAGATTTAATTTAAAAGATAAATAAGTGAATTTTATATCTTTTAAATTCCTTAGCTCTAAAACATTCTTAAAGATTCATGGCTTCAAAGCTTAATAATATAAGAACAAGTTTTGTTTCTGAAAATTTTTTGGATTCAAAATCCATTTTAAATCAAGTTAATTTAGACTGGACGAAATGTAGCCGATACAGTTTGGAATAAGGCTGTATTCATTTAGACCAAAATATATTAGTTTTAATCCGAGAACACATTGAGACACAGAGCAGCACCGTGCAGGGGAGGCACACGCATGTTGAGATGGTTATCCTGCGATATGTGGACCTTAGATCTCAATCTGATTCTGATACTACAGTGCAATATAAACATGAGAAAACAGTCATCCTGTAGAAGATCTTACATGGAAAAGAGAGATACTCGTGATGAGTTCGCCAACTATAAGGCATTCACGAGCTAAGTTTACCTGGATGACAGCACGAAATGTTACTAGAAGTTATCCCTAATATATCACTACGCCAACAGCTGACATCTATCACTTTGGATGACTGTCATGAAAACAGATGGTAATATATTAATGTGAT
>CABFVX010010943.1:0-12322 GCA_902151425.1 Timema shepardi | reverse complement strand
ATAGTCAATCACCCGGAGTTCTCCATAGTCAATCACCTGGAGTTCTCCATAGACAATCACCTGGAGTTCTCCATAGTCAATCACCCAGAGTTCTCCATAGACAATCACCCGGAGTTCTCCATAGTCAATCACCCGGAGTTCTCCATTGTCAATCACCCGGATTTATCCATAGTCAATCACCCGGAGTTCTCCATAGTCAATCACCTGGAGTTCTCCATAGTCAATCACCTGGGGTTCTCCATAGACAATCACCCGGAGTTCTCCATAGACAATCACCTGGAGTTCTCCATAGTCAATCACCCGGAGTTCTCCATGGACAATCACCCGGAGTTCTCCATAGTCAATCACCCAGAGTTCTCCATAGTCAATCACCTGGAGTTCTCCATAGACAATCACCCGGAGTTCTCCATAGACAATCACCTGGAGTTTTCAATAGTCAATCACCCGGAGTTCTCCATGGACAATCACCTGGAGTTCTCCATAGTCAATCCCCCGGAGTTCTCCATAGTCAATCACCCGGAGTTCTCCATAGTCAATCACCTGGAGTTCTCCATAGACAATCACCTGGAGTTCTCCATAGTCAATCACCCGGAGTTCTCCATAGTCAATCACCCGGAGTTCTCAATAGTCAATCACCCGGAGTTCTCCATAGTCAATCACCCGGAGTTCTCCATAGCCAATCACCTGGAGTTCTCCATAGACAATCACCTGTAGTTCTCCATAGTCAATCACCCGGAGTTCTCCATAGTCAATCACCCGGAGTTCTCCATAGACAATTACCCGGAGTTCTCCATAGACAATCACCCGGAGTTCTCCATAGACAATCACCCGGAGTTCTCCATAGTCAATCACCCGGGGTTCTCCATAGACAATCACCTGGGGTTCTCCATAGACAATCACCCGGAGTTCTCCATAGACAATCACCTGGAATCCTCCATATTTAATCACCTGGGGTCCTCCATGGTCAGTCACCTGGACTACTCCCTAGTCAATCATATGAGGTCTTTCATGGTCTATCAGCCGGGGTCTGCCATAGTAAATTCTTTGTGGTCTTCTATGGTAAATCATCTGGAGCTCTCCATAGTCAATCACCTGGAGTTCTCCATAGACAATTACCTGGGGTTCTCCATAGACAATCATCTGGAGCTCTTCATAGTCAATCACCAGGGCCTGGATTCACTAACGGGACAAATAGTTGTGCCGGCACAGGTTTTTAAAAGATGTGCCCAAATCCCTACTCAATAAAATAAGCAAAGCAGGCAAAATTTGAGAGAAAGTTTGCGCTTTTTATTTACCACCACTCAATCGTAGGTTCAACTATTACATCATGAGACTGTCACTTCAATAAATTTTAATGGTGGAATATTATCGTAATGGCTTAAAATACAATTATTTGGCTCTATTCCAATTAATAATAAGGAAATTAAAATAACAGACGTCTGTCAGGCGCAATTTTTTATTTTCAATTTAGTTAGTGATTTTGACATTCAAACAACGCGATAGCATTTCTTGCATTATTACAAAACAAAACCACGAACTGTGTAAGTTTTGTCTAGATCCAAAGAGGTTTGTATTCCTCCAAGTACAAAGACATATTGTCACTAAATATTGTGGCTAGCTTAATAAGTTTCTATTAATATTTTAATAATTGAAGTTAGGCTTAAACTAATAATATAAATAAATACTAAATAATGTACTAAAATTGTTTTTGTAAGGCACCCAGAAAGAGGCCGCTTCTATTTTTTCTTTCTAGTTTATAAGAAAAAGTTTCGAAATCTTTTTATTTGCTATCATTTTCATTAGAGATTTAAGATAAAGTAACCTTGACTTTAAAAGTAAATTATTCATTACGATTAGTTGAAAAGAGTGCGACTGATGGCGTTTATGGTGACGTCATCATAATAATGTCACCAATTTGCACCTTGTTTAGTGAATACGGAAATGGCGTAAATAATAAGGCGCATCTTCGGTAGTATCTTGAGTGCAAAGTTGCGCCATTTCTAGATTGCACTGGAGCAGAATTAGACTCGATAGTGAATCCAGGCCAAGAGGGTTCTCCATGGCCAATCACCCAGTGTCCACCATAATCAATCACCCGGTGTCTTCCATGGCCAATTACCTGGAGTCATCTATGGCCAATCACCCGGGGTCCCCCATGATCAATCACCCAGCTCACTTACGCTGAGTTCGGTACCTTTTTATATAATTATGTTTCTGTTGGTTGAGCACATCACTTTTAGATACCCCAATGCAGAAAGGGTATGATGAGCCTCAAATCCCTTATTGTGTTGTTGTTAATATCTTCAAAAGTGCTGGGGTTGTCTGGGTAACATAGACCCCAGGTCATATGAGCTATTTTGGATTCACTGGCGTAATTGAAACCCGTATCAATTCACGATCTATAAGCATACGTATTGCTGATTAGGGAGATGAATCTTTTGTTTAAAAACACATCTACTTGGGTAGATAGCGAGTGCACCCAATTGTTGGCATATTTATTATATTGTTTATTATATATTTTGGTCTGGCATCTTACAATTTTAAATTCAGGACATATTTACACATTGCTAAAGAATTTTCTACTTTTATACAATTTCCAATTTTTCTTTTGTCTAAACAGGTTTGATACCTAAAGTACCTACTCGAGATAAAATTTCAGTCTCATTCCAGTTGGTCCACCCCGGGTGTATTACTTCCCTGGTACCCTCCTCCACTGGTTACCCCATCAGACATGGTTTCTCATCCCAGCCCGACGGTGCATCCAGCAGCAGCGAGCATTCCCCTATCCACCACCTTGGGAGGCGCCTTATTGGAGTTGGTGTACCGTCTAGTCTTAAGCACAAACCACTTCCTTTCTTGTCTTTCTCCTATTTCTAATTACCATGAAAGTGTTTCTCCTAGCCTACCCAACCAATTACCCTCCCTTCCCTATCCTATTCTAGTCTTATCATAGTCTTACAGCTATCTAATCTAAACAAACTCATACACTCTGGGAACATCCGATAACCCGATGGTAAAAGGGGACTGCTGAGCAGCCACCTATCTCCATTTTGACGCAAAGGTCTTTTACAAGACCTGATCCTACCTACTCTTCTTGTTTCCAAGTAGAGAGATCTGTAGACACAGGGTTCCCACCTACGTCCTATTTATTTCCTCGCCTTTCCCCAAAGTTCGGCTGGAATGATGATCCTTCAGATTAGCGGGGTTACTTAAGTAATCCTCCGGATCTATCAGCCGAACTGGTATACTAGTCCTACAAAGCTATGTGTTTGCCACTTCCTGAAATCTATCCTTTTTCCTCATGAAATATTGTATATCAGTATTTCTGCAAAAGCAAACTTTTCCTTCCATTATTCGCCCCCTGCTAATATCTCACCCATGTCTGTCACTGTTCCGCTTCCAGTGTTTCTGTCCTCGTCCCTGCCATTGTTATCGTTATTGTCTCCGTCTTCGTTACTGTCACTGTCCTTGTAAATGTCACTAGTCTCCCCCCTTCCATCTTTGGCCTTCTGCTTATTTAGTCTTTGTCCCATTATTCGTCCTTTCACAGTTCCCTTATGTATTCCGCCTTATCCCTTTCTGAAGCTTCCGTTGCTAGCTTGTCTAGGAGCCTCCAATGGGTGGGGTCTCTCAGGATACCCCCAACCAGTCTCCCTTGCACTTCCTGCTGGTTCGGTCTTCTTATCTCAAGCGTACGGGCACATTCCAACACAACGTGTTCCAGAGTACCCACCTCACCGCATTCACACATATCATATTTGACAAATCCCATCTTCCTTAAGGATTCTGGGTATGGCCCCTTCCCTGTGATGAAATAGACCAAATCCGGGGATGGTTCCAGATGTACATTATCAATCCTTTCAAACATANAACATATTGGGAAAGAGTTTATAAGCCCTTCTACCGGTTTCCCTGCCCTCCTAGCATCCCTGCCGTTCCCTCAACCGAGCAATCTTTGCGTCTTCGGATGTTTACACCTCCGGTAAGGCGAGTATCCTAACTATGTCCCAGTTACTCTTCCTTTTCCAGTACCCAAATGCTTTCTTCTTAACCAGAAGGCCCAACGACCACACACCTAGGGCAACACAAAATGCATCTGTCGCCACTGTCCAGTAGGTGCCTACAAGACTAAGAAGGACGTTCCTCTGCATACTCTGGACAGCACTAGCCGTCACGGCGTTGTTTAGTCTGTGGGCCTAGACGCACGGTCCATAGCCAACAATAGAAAGAAGGATCGCTTGGTGATATGTCTTTATTATCCACATGGGCAGATGGAACCTCCTCCACCCAATGCTTATAATCTTATTCATAGCCCGCTGTGCTCTCCCCATCACTTCCTCTATATGTGCCTGTGAAGTTTCTGTTCTCATCGAGAGTGACTCCCAGGTATCTGACCGTTTGGCTCCTTCTCAAGTTCTTCCCCTCAACCTTTATTGCAGGATTCCGCACCAATCTTGCCATAAATAGCATAAATGTCGTCTTCACCAATGCCATGTTGGGTTTGACACTTTTGAACCACCTTCCCAGCCCATCCAGCACCCGATTACATCTTTCCTTCAGGCTCTTCCTTGAGTTACTTTCTACCACTATTAGAAGGTCATCCGCGAAGGCGACTATTCTATTTCAGAGATCTCCAACAGAATCTGAAGCCACAGCTCCATTCCCACATCCCAGAATATTGACCCGCAGACCGATCCGTGGGGGCATCCTTTTGTCAGTCTTTTCTACACTCTGGTACTCGAACACCTTAGGGTGGCATACCTATTCCGGCAGTAGTCCTTCAAGCTTCTGTACAGTTGTCCTGGACACTGCAGTTATATTAACTGGTCGAACTACGCCGGCCACCATAGGTTGTCAAACGCCCCCGAGATGTTTATGAATATCCCCACCACGTATCTGTCAGCAGCCGAGTAGATCAATTCCATTGATCTACAGATGGCATCCTCTGTTGATTTACCCCTTCGAAAGACATACTGCTGTTGATGCATGTCCACTTCTGTCCTATGGCTTAGTAACCTTTCGCACAGTATTTTTTCCTGTAGTTTCCCCCTCGTGTTTAGAAGGCAGATTGGTCTATATGACTTTGGAAGAAGCGAATTTTTGTCCTCCCCCTTGCTTAACACGATTACCTCGCTCTGCATCCAGATGTTCAGGATTCTGCTCTGAGCGAGGCATTCGTTTAGCAGGCCTGCAAGGTAAGAGGCTATGAGGTCTGACGTCTTTTGTAGCACCTTGACCATTATCCCATCTGGCCAGGTGCTTTCTAGTTCCCCATCTGAGCAATGGTCCCGATCACCTCGTCCTGACTGACCAATACCACTGGTTCCTCATTGGCATACATATCCTGAGTCATGGCCCCTATTAACACCCTCTATTCTTCCGTGTCTGCTTCCTCATCGTCATCTGGTAATAATGTCTCCATCAGTAGCTCCGCGGATTCCACCCAGTTCATCGTGGTGCTGCCATCCTCTCTTTTCAACGTGGATAGCATCTCTGATGGTATGACTTTCCCAGCCGCTATCTTGAATGGCATTCCCCAAGGTCCTTGCCGGAGCTCCTCCTCTACGTATCTCTCCCAGATTTTCCTTTTTTCTTCTTTCAATCCCTCCTCAAACTCTTTTTCCTTTCTTTATATATATGTCCAGCAGCACATAATGGACGACTGGATCCCTGCACCTATGTTACCTCCTTTGAGTTCTCCTTGTACTTGTATGAAGTCCTACAATCTGTCGTGCCACGGTCAACCCCCGACCCTGGTATCTTCTTTAGTTAGCAGGATGGATTTCTTCGTCGCATTCTGCAGGGCCGACGTCAACTCCTTGGCTTTGATGTTGATAATGTCACCATTCTCTACTTGGTTGGACAGTACCAGTTCCTTCCTCAACTTTTCTCAATAAGCTCTTCTCGTTTCGTACCTTTTACATATCACTCTCTAATTTCCATCCGCCACCCTCCCCATGGCAAGGTCGAACACGGTCAGATTGTGGTCGCTAATCACCGCATTATTGATTACCCTCCATTCTTAAACTATGGCCACAGACCTGGCATTGCATAATGTGACAACGATGTTCGTTGACGCCCCAGCCCTCCTCTTATACGTGGGGGGATTTTCCGGCTGGTTTTCAACTTCAAGGGCTCACCCTCTCCTGCGTGGTCTCCCTGCATCATTTCTCTTGTCCCATCCGATCGCCACCCGATCATGCCACATAGGAGACATGGCATTGGCAGTAATTATGAGTGGTTTGCCTGTGTACATCCTACACAATACTTCCATCTAGTCCAAGTACAGTTCAATTGTATGCCTAAATTGAAAGTACAGATTTTCCATCACAATCTTCTGGCACCAGTTTCCAGCTCCACACACGTTACCCATTGATTACTTAGCTGTGCTAGTCACGGTGATGTTGTCACCTCGCGCGTCACATCAGAGGAGAAGGGCGTGGTCTTAGAGCTATAGGTAATGGTCACCCTAAATTTAAGGTCAGCCCAGGAGAGTTTTTATGGTTGGGCACCACCTCGTTGGCGATAGTGAGCCTGAACATTAACGAGGAATTCGTTCAGTTGCCAGATGTAGATATGAAGATCAACACTCAACCTAGTAAAGTAGACCCGGACAAATAAGGGACCTCTCGGTCAGGGATCAGGTGCTTGGAAGGCAACGAGGTTCCCCATTAAACCCATAGGCCTTCATGGGTTTACCATGATCACATCTGCCATATCTAATAATTCCTAATATAGATTAGGGTTATCCCAACCCCGGAAAATGAGTCCCTAGGGTCACTGTAATAGTTAACAGAAAATATTGTTCAATAAGCAAGGAGGGCTTACACAAAAAAAATTCCTTATCTCAATTTTAAATTCACACATTATTTTGGTTAAAACATTTCCAATTAAATGATTGGTTAAGCCTTTGTCTTTATTTCACTAGACAATAGATTTAAGTTCTAAGCATGAAAGAAATGTGTGAATGAAATAATTATTTAAATAGTGAAAATATGAGTCGAAACATTAATAGGTTAGTTTAAAATAAATAGTAAACTACTTTACAAGTTTATCACGGAAAACAATGTATTGACTTTACACATACTTCAGGAAATATAAATATTGGGAGATGCGAGTGGCCACGGCAAAAAAAAATGAAAGTGCACATCTAAACTAAGCCTGACGCTATTCTACTCTACAATAGGCACAACAGTCACTTTCTAAAATAGTGCCATCTAAAGTCCATCTTCAAATACAAGCGTCTTTGAGAGAGAGAAAAAAAAAGAACACAAATATAGCACTTAGCTGTCTCTGCGAGTCCTGCGCGTAACCATACACTATACGTGGAACCTCAGGGGTGTCCAGTTGGTTGGCCACTCGGGAGTGCCTCCGGTCACTAGCCCCGGGTATGCAACCGGTGAGGGAGTACCGCTGATGTGGTCCGTGGAACCAAACTCCCGGCACCAGACGCCGAACCCAGACCCTACAAACCCCATATTTATGCAGTATGGATCCAACCAAAAATATAACTTCTCTTTACAAAGATCAATACAATTTAACCGTACCTTCAGAAGATATAAATACCACAAACATTCTAAGCCCCCAATATTTTAGGACTAAAAATTCTAATTTACTGCTCTCAAAACTGCATGTTTGATAATATTAGTACACTAATAACAAACTTAAGTATTGAACATAAATATATTATTTACATAACTATAACCCCTTGCTGCATATAATAACATGTACATAAAATGTTCTGACTCATTATGTATTTATCATACCGGTAGTGCAATTAGAAAAAAATTTATAAATGATCAATATAATCCTATTCTATAGTAATTATAAAAAAATTATAAGGGATCAATCCAACTAGTTGACATAACATAAATTGATCCCCAAAACATTACCACATTGCTGTTCATTACAGACACCAATTAGTAACATATTACAGTTCAGAAAGAAGGTCATTATCATAACTAACCCTTAACTTAATCACTGAAGGGGAGTTTTAATATTACCCAGTCTCACACCAAGTAGTTTTCCCCCTTCCTGACCGGCCAATTATGTCACTACTATCCCATTAGAACGGGTGAAAATATGTAAACATTAACAAAAAAAATAAAACCATTCTGAAAGTTGAAATAGACCGTTTATATGATTTGGATTAATTAATATGAATATGTCTACCTTACCCCTGCCACAAAACTTAGCTCCAAATCCTCCTCACGGAGACAGAGGGTCTTCACAGCCCGGGCGTTCAAGTCCAACACACGCACACTGACGAGCCCGTACCGCGGAACACTGACACAAACTCTTCTCATTTTACTCAACCACAGTTCACCGCTCAAGTTCTCACGTAGGCCACGGATAGTTCATAGCGCTGTTGGATGTACCATAGCACCCCGTGGCGGAAGTAGGCACCGTTAACGTCCACGCATCACAGGAAGTATCCGATTACGGTGGGCATGCTACCACAGTAAATAAATCATTTATTTAACGGGCTAGGCTAAATATCGGAGGAGAGGTCCATGTGACGGGAAACGTTACAATGTCCCTATTGAATATAACAATGGCATTCATTGGCATATCTCCACTTGTGACTTTTCTAGTAACCACCAGCATGTGTGGAACCTTTCTTCTTAAGGTGTAGGGCTCTTGTATACATACGACATCGAGCTTCATTTCCTCCGACAGCTTACGAATCTCATACAGAATGATCACACTCCTCATCACATTGATCTGGCCTATTTTAAGTATACTACTAACCATTATGGATTATGTGTAAGTGCGTAGCACGCTGGCCACTCTATACTTGGATTAAAGGTTTTACGACCGTGGGCTGACACAAACTGCCGGTACGTGCTCTACAAGCTGAACTCTTCTTCTCTTGAACACCTGTTCTATGAGATCCAACAAACTGGCTACCTCTGTTGGTAAGTTCATTGATTTTATTTGAATCCTTTCCAATGATTCAGGAGTGGGGAACATAATACTCCCACCTCGTTCGTAACCCTGTCTTACTACGTGTTGGAATACCATATGCAGGGTATTTTTCTCCTCCAACATGGACAACCACAAGGTCTTCTCGAAAGTCCCATACGCTTGAGATGGCACATATCCTATTCCTTTTGCCAATTCCCTTTCCAATTATTTATCTTCCCTCATCTGATTGCCCTTACTTACCAACTTACAGTCCATTCCGCTCTCATACCTCCTCCTTCCGTAGCCAAGGTCATGTGTCCGTATCTTACAATTTAGCTTAGTCTTAGTGCCAAGCTCGTTTTTTTCAGCGATCATCTCCTTTAACTTATCCTGTGACTTCGCACCTATCTTAATCTTGGACCTTACAGGTATGGCTACCGGAGGATTACTAAGGGAGTCCTCACAAACTCTGCAGATGTTGGTCAACACTTTGGGGTTTATCACCGTGTTCTGGACCTGCGATATTAGCGTTGAGGATACTGCTTCCAAGTCCCCTGTAGAACCAAACTTCACATTCCAGAATTTGTTCCCTGGCCAGCTTTTGCCGTTCCACGCATATGCCGTGACCAGATACTCTCCTCCAGACCCATAGGTTTTGTATGGGGCACTCCGAGTCGACACGATCCGTACATCCCTACCCTACAGAACTTTCTCCCTATCAGAAAAGTACTCCATCACCCTATCCATCCACAGTTGCTATAGTAACGCATTTGCACCCATGCCCGAGCCATGTTTTTCTACCGCCATGTAGAAGCATTCACTCAGCTCTTGATAAAATATGGCAATTTGATGTTCCTATCCTCTCCAAACCCCGATCCCTAATTCCATCATCTGCAGGTGAACCCAGCACGACCTCTCCCTCGATATCCTATAGGCCTCAGAGAAGAGCATTTCAAAAATGACTCTCATACTCCACTTATATATCGATTTGAAGATCTCCACTCGATACCTTGACTCAATCATAGCCACCTTCTTGAAAATATTCCCTAATGAACTTCATCACTGGATCATCCTCAGGATTCGGGCTCATGTAGAGTCTGTTACCTCGCTCAACGTGTCTCAGATTTGAGCCCACCAAACCAATGATTGAACCTTCGTCTACTACCCCCTCTCTTACAGGGTGACCCATGCTTCCCCTCTCACCCTTGTTTATAAAACATGTGGTCGATGAAACCCAATCAGCCCCGACGCCACTATTTCATAGTCGCGCAGACTCGCCATGTTATTATCTATTCCCGCAGCCACCTCACTGTACACACATGACTTGTAGCCAGTGCGCGTACAGTAGGTCTCGTTCCCTCCATAGAAGTACCTACATATTTGGCTGAGGAGCCTCTTAACGAACTTCTCGACCTACATGTTACTGTAGAAGAGTTTCATCTCAGCAGGTCCATCAGTGGCCAGGAACCCTATTAGTGCTGCCATGAGCTTGCACGTCCATACGTGAACCAGCGAGCTCACTGATAGTATATGATTCTCGGCATCCTCGACACATATTTTTCCCCAATTGTTGACAGGGCCCATTTGATCCACATCCATGAAAGTACTACCATCGAGTCTTACGATTTTAGCGTTGTACGTAAAAGATCAATATAGAATATGCCTTTACTCGTAACAGTAAAACAGGGTGAAACAGGTTTGTACAGGATCCATTGTCCGTTTTCGAGAATGGTTTACGTAGGTGAGATGGAAATTAAATTGAGTCCACTGTTGGTACATTAGCAGGACTGAGGGTGTAGTAATTTCCAAATAAAATATCTTCTTCCCTGGCCATTTTACGTTGGGCTACAACAGAAGACTTATGCCGATGCTTCTTACGGTTTCATCTATATTCGGAACCGTGAATCGATGTGTCGATCTTTTGTCATGCCTTTCGTTTTCCAGCCTCGCTGGCATGTTCGCGTAGTGCCTCTTCGAAAGAAAGACAATGATTGGATAAGTCAGAGAGCACATCGTGGCCTGTATGAAGCACCTGTTTTCCGACGGATTTAGAGCCGCTCGTCAGCAATGTTACGACGCTCTTGAACAAGCCACTGAATAAAAACTCTATTCCATGCCCGCGTTGATAGGTAACGCCGTAGTAGATTGAAGATACAACGGTACCCGGCTGATTTACGTAACATTTTTGGTAAGGACGGTTAATGTTGAGCAGCGAAGAAATTGAAATTATCACGCACACTCTCCTGAACCAGAATGGTAAACACGTACCAGTGTCTGTTCTTATATTAATTTTCAGGCTCTCAATTTCCCGCCTAAGTAAGAAGACGTAGTGCATCAGAGTAGGCTTCTAGGTAATGGTCTCATGTGTGCCGTATACACAGTCAGAGTTGTTGATACCAACGACTCGTAGAAGCGGCGCCATGATGTCACCCACGGGCTCTGGAGATCAAACAGAATTTTGTTTCCTCTTGCAATATATAACACTGAATCATATTTTAACAAGGGTGTAGGTGTTGGTGAACATTGAAAATTAAATATTTTATTGATTTAGATACATCAATGTCGACGTCAAGGTGATAATGAGAACTCTTAGAGGTCACGTGCTTGAGCATTAATAGTCAGAACTGAACTGAACAACACCCCGTGGATTAGCGGTAACTCTACAACTACGTCATTAAGAGTAATGGGAGCAAACAAAATGGTGGCTAAGAGAACCTTTTGAGTGGATGCAAGGAGGTATTATCGCGGGTGAATTGACGACTAGGGTCTTAGTGATGGGAAGTGAGCTCTGTCAAAATATTTTCCGTACTTTCCAGTTTGATTTGAGTGATAAAGGGTTGCCCAGGAGTTTCACCGTTTTAATCCTTCTAATGTGTTTGGTTGATTAAAAAAACAGTTATGGCCATAAAAATATAAATATTGAATAAATCAAAACGTAGTTTCGTTTGTAGTCCCCTGAACAAACAAACTGTCAAAGGTACATACAGTATTGCTAAATTACCCTTTTTAGGATTCGGGGCAACATAAAACTTCAAGATTCAACATAATCTCAAGATCTAAATTTGCATGATTATGAGAGAGTTAAAGATAAGCTCCCGCTTACTAAAGTAAAAAATCACATATAATATATTGTAGCATTGTTTGCCACAAGCTTCCCGAAACCAAACAAAAACAATCAACTTACCTATTTTACCAACTCCATCGGTGGTCGGCTCGGCTATACGACTACACGCACGAACAACACGACTGATCACAACATACTGAAGGCCACGCCTATCCCAACATTCTGCAACGACTTTCCCGCAGCAAAGATCTTCGACAAGGAAGAAGAAACACTCCATCTATGCTCAAGTCTGCTACCGAGATGCTAGTAGAACATTCCACGCCTTATTATATTCTTTGGAACCCCCCCCCC
>CABFVX010010942.1:0-12327 GCA_902151425.1 Timema shepardi | reverse complement strand
TTTTTATATAAGTAAAATAATTCGTCTAAAACAATATTTAATCATCATCATGCGTAACTGTGGATTCAAACGTTCACTGAAGAACTTGCACAGAACATGAATGTTGTCACATGACGAGCTCTAAGCCAATCACAAGATTTCCGCCTCATTGCTGCGAGCTGTTACGTTAAAGTTAAACTCATTTCTACTTTGTCCGCTCTGCCTGAGATGTTCGGTACAGGACAACCAATCAAATCTCGGAACCATCCATACCCAAGCAGTGCTCATGAGCATTCGACAACGCATGTGCTCTACAGTCAGA
Organism: Timema shepardi; assembly: GCA_902151425.1. Classification (NCBI taxonomy): domain Eukaryota; kingdom Metazoa; phylum Arthropoda; class Insecta; order Phasmatodea; family Timematidae; genus Timema; species Timema shepardi. Next base: position 12,026 of record CABFVX010010942.1, on the reverse strand, counting down.
AGCGAGCAGATATTATGGTTGTCCGTCGTGAGGAGATTTGAAATAACCCATCAATATAAAACGTGTGTATTTAGTTGTGCCACGACACGGCTTTATATTCGAAAACAAACATCGCTGGAATGATCTAAAATAGATGTTTATCAATTAGAAAATAAAATATGTTGATAATCAGCTGTTTTAAGTTAGCATTACAATGCATCATGGATCAACATACAGCGTATGAATTGCTGCGCTACTGAGACTTAAGTCTAGAGCCCTCTTCTACAAGTTTAGTAATCGCAGTCCAGGTATTTCTTATATAGCGTGCAGTTACCAGATGTTATCAGCTTGACACAAATCATTTTTATATTTTAAACTTATCAAGCTATACAAAGTTGATACAATTTGTGGCAATACATTTTAAGCTTATCGCCTGTCATCAATTGTGTAAGATTGTGTTTATAGTTATATTAAACCTGATTTAAATAAACATTTTTCAAAATCACCCGCGATGAGTAGGTCAGGGCTTTAATTCTTGTGGGTGTAATTGTTAAAAGTTTTCACAAATCAGTTAAAACTAATTGTTTTCCAATTCTATGTCCATGCAAATGTGTGTGTGTGCTTTTTTAACCAACCACTTAACTCACCCACCCATACCTTATTAGATTTTTTATAGTATTGTAAATAATGTATAGTCTATATTCTACGTTTGATAACAATTGCGATTAAATCACTAAACAACAGTAGGTCTGCACCAAAATAATGAACGAAACACATCAATAATAGCTCACAACTGGTAGACAGACTCCTTAGGTATTTTTCAAACAGCTGTATTTTGTCTTTTCAAGAGGACATTAGTCCACATTCCCAATTGTTATCAGTTATCTGTCATCGAATGACCTTAATTGGGAGGAATGTTTAGGTAAACATTGTATATTGTGAGTGGCGAATGATATAACGAATGTTACGAGGATTGTTAAGATGAATCAATAAACAGACAAACTAGAGGAGCTGACGTAAAAGGAAGTGTCAGCAGTCCTGATCCATGGAACGAGGCCAGGAGCCTGGTTAAAAGGGGAGGTTTTGAGCTCCTCGGGCTGGTTGAATACAGGAGATCGTAAGCTAGGAGGTCACACTGCTTGTTACGGGGCCACGCGGGTTAAGTCCACCCAGGTAATCAGGTTCGATGACCATGCAGGGACCGCCCTATATTCTCTAAGTTCTTCACTTTAACTGCACTTCTAACATCACATGTGTATTAGAATAGTAGTATTAATAAACCTTTTAAAAGCTAAGTCTAACATCAGTCACGAGCCCTCACAAGTAGTTATATCATCCCCCCTCATCCCTGGCAGATCCGTAGGCCCACAAGGAATACACACAGAGTGGAGGGAATGACATCAGATTAAAGCTCGTAAATTAAGAAGACACGCTGCTATAGCTCTACATGGTTTTTGTATCAATTAATATACCATTCTATAAAAGTAAATTAACAGGTTTGAAACAGTTGTAGGAAACGATAGTAGTAGGTTGATCGAAATCAAAATTCTCTAAGTTGGGATAATATTCTTTTAAGGTAGTAGGATCACCAACAAAAAATATCTAGTCTTAATTCCATGTCGTAGATAACAGTTTAAGGTATCTAGCTCGTAAATTGTATCATGTCGTTTTTAATATTATTCAATTATACATTTGCCTTGATTGCTTTTCACGAAACTTTCCGACACTATTTAAACGATAAATTATCTTGGATTCAAGTATCCTTTAATAACGCTCCACCCTCAAGCCACAAGAGCACTCAAGACGATCTTACGATAGGACACGAACCTTTGTCGCCGATAAATGTGCTATGGCCACTTCCGCCTGAACAAATGAAATGTGAAGGTCCGTTTACATTAAAAACTTAGCGAGTAACAAATATACCGGCAAACAGCTAGTGACCCCAAATGTTTTTAGCTAAATATGTTCTTCTAAAACGACTTACTGTGAGTTATCAACCAAATGTGATATTCACAACGCGGACAACACAAAATGTTGACAACAAAGTTAGAAAAACTAAATAATGTTGTCATAAAACTGCCAGTGGCAATGTTATTAGCAAAAATGATATAATCAAATATTAACAATAATGTTGTAAGATTTATAACCACTATCAACATTGTTAATTACCGGAAATGTTCTAAATCGTAAAGTGATCAGTCTAATCTAATATGTGTCCATACTAGTGATCTGTGGCGTATACTGGTAGCCGCTATGTTATTAACAATACTAGTCACACTTGCTTCAAACATTCTTTGATTTATACCGCCAAGTGTTGTGTTGCAAACATTTTGTTTTTGACACGGCTCACAACAAAGTTATCAGAATGTTATTAAAATAAATAAAATTTGTCAATAACACATGTTTCATACAAAATGTTTGAAAAAAATTTATGAAAATTTTATAAATTCAAACAACTAATTTAATAGCAAGATGTGAATAACAACTGTTAATAACTTGCTGCAGACAAATGTTTTCAGCAATTTTTATATTGTTGTTATCACTTTTGTTGTTAACACTGCAACTAACACGTGTTATAGCAATGTTATTGTTGGTGTAAGGGCAGCATAAGTAGTGATGGGCATAATCGAATGATTGCATTAATAAAATAATCATTCGAATCTTTGAAAATTAATTGAAAGAATCATTCGAATGATTTTGAGAAATAGTAAAGAGTCGGTAATAATCGGATGTTGGCTACTTCTAACTAAAAGTAGTTACTGGTTGCTCGTTTTGCTTTGTGCTTCTATTCTCTTCACTCTGCTGTGGGATCTCCCATCACGCAGTTCTTTGCTTTTGCAGCCTATCAACACTTTTATACAGGGTGGCCCACAGAAAAGTAGCCCGCCTCTTATATCCAACAGGCGCCTCCCTCTGATTTGGAGGACGTCTGGTGACGTCGTGCCATTCTTCATGTCACAATATGGGTGAAAGAGGATTGATTTCCTCCAATTCAAAGGGAGGTGCATGCTGGATATAGGGGGAGGGCTACTTTTCCGTGGGCCACCCTGTAGTACTGCATTTAGTTCCTTGTTCCGGTGTCAAAGACCAAAGTACAGCCACAACAAAATACTATACAGTGAACATTAGTCACATAAGTAACTCGCCATTAATATAAATACTTTTGCGTATGATTAATAGTAAAATAAGGAACATACGTTTCCCTTTGTGTTTAAAAGAATCGAGATAATTGACCCTTTAATATTTCCTAAACATAAAAAATTTATAATCTTACAATCCTATTTATATATCGGGTAAGTAAAAAAAATTTGGTTAGAATATTGAATCAATTATGTGCCCCCGACAGACCCCAGGAGAGGGGCTACAGGAGGTACATCGTACCAGGGACTGAGGGTCTATAAGGGGCCCGGACATTTCATAGGATCTCATAAAATGTTTGCATTTTGAAGACAAGAATTCGCATTTCCACCTGGAATTTCTATTAAATTATTAGTACATTATGTTTTTGTCTTTGTTTAGAATGGAATATTTCACTGAGCCACCGATCCTCCTTGTTGTTAATTCTTATATTTACCACTAGACGTCGACTCTGCTCAGAAGTTGTTTTAAATGTTCCCACTAAACCAATAAAGGCTCGCTGACCCTTTCAGAGTTAAAGCGCATCATCGATGTTGTACTTTTCTTGGGAGAACGTGTTTTGGCATTTACTGGTTCATCCCATCAAATTGGTGATCCAAACAATGGACACTTCTCAGGACTCATTGAACTCCTCTCCAGGTGGGACCCCATCCTTCATGAGCATGTGCTAAGTGTAGAGGACCAGGTGGAACCTCATCCTCCATGAGCATGTGCTAAGAGTAGAGGAGTCACATACAAGGGGTGAGTGACTTCAACCTTATCTGTCCCTTGACTCACAAAATGGATTTATTGCAGTGTTTTTGAATCTTGTGAAACAACATATTTTGCGTGATATACGGACAGCAAAATACTTTGCAGTAATCGTAGATTTTACACAAGATTCCTTCCATATTGAACAAACAACATTTCTTTTGCGATACTTACATTTAAATAAATGCATTATGACATTCAAGAAATATTTCTCAAGATTTCAGATTGTAGAGGGGAGGGAATTGCTGATTTAATAACTGATCCACTGAAAGAACCGGCTATCCCTCTCAGTGATTGTAGAGCCCAAGCCTATGATAATGCGATAAATATGGCTGGAAAATATAACGGCGCACAAGCAAAAATACTTGAATAAAGCCCAACAGCAATTGTTTCACCTTGCGGTTGTCACACACTCAACTTCTGTGGAAATGATGATGGTGCTGATTGCACACCCGAAGCAATTACCTTTTTGGGACAGTTAAAATGTTGTACAACTGGTTCAGTTCCCCTCCTAAGCGGTGGGAATCACTACAATCCGTATTAGTGGCTCTCTTTATAGTATGTCTGAAATAAGGTGGTCAGATTGTGTTGAATGTAAAAAACCTTTTGCGGGTCACTTGCTTGGCTTTAAATTAGCACTGAGAGATCTCCTAGATATCATTTTGACGGTTAAAACAAGAAATGAAGTTCATTGAGTTTTATTATACATGACATATTTTGCCTGTGTGTTAATGTCATCTGTGTGTTAATGTCATCTGTGTGGAACAGAATATCAGCTGTCATAGAAAATTGCCACAATGTCATTCAAGATAGAGATTCCCCAGTGGATGTTGAAGTAGCGAACATAGAAACTCTCCTCATAGATTTGGTAAAACTTAAGAGACTACTGTAAATGCATGTGGAATAAAGCCAAATTGGTTGCGTCCAACCTAGCTGTAGAAATAGAACCCTCCCGCAGATGTGGTGGATTTAGGCGCAATGACAGCACACCTGAAGTTAATTTGGAGGTTATTAATTATGCAAATGATACGTCAGAGGAGGCCTACTTCAGAAAAAGTTTTTCGTTTTCTATACAATGCAATAGGAGGATTAAATGTCCTCTTCACTGTTGTTAATCAGTTGGCTGAAATGTTTTATTTCTTGCAGAAATATCTGACCATGTGTGAAAGCGAAGTGGAATGAAAAGTTAAGTCATTAGATCTGCTGAACGGTATAACAGAGCACAGATTTAGTGACCTGTTTCCAAATGTTTGTGTTAGCTTAAAAATACTATTTACAATTCCAGCAACAGTGGCTTTTGCAGAGGTCATTAAGAAACTCAACATGTTTAAGAATTATTTAAGGTATACAATGAAAATTCTGTCCCACGAAATTTAATGAACAAAATATATCAGGCTTTATTTATGGTTCAAACAATATCAAAATTAAGATACAAATACACATTAGGGGGCTGTTTTACCATAAAAAGCACTTCAGACAGCTTCTAAAGGTGTTAAATATTTAGAAATTTTCCTAGTCTTTGGAATTTTGGTGGTTATTTTACCATACAAAAAACACTTCACAGAGCTTCAAAAAGTGTTTAATATTCAGAAATTTCCCAAGCCTTCGGCAGCTAAGGGGTTATTTTAACGTGAAAAAAACCACTTCAGAGAGCGTATATAACTGTTTATCATTTATAATTTTTTCTAGCTTCCAGAAATTGGGGGATGTGCCCACCAAACCCCCTGAAATTATTGGCTGGCTACAGCCTTGATACAAAGTCTCAAGACCGTCTTGTAGATTTGGCCAGGCTCAGCATTGAATCAAAAATTGCCAGAGCAATTAATTTTTATGCGGTGATTAAAAATTTCTCACAAAAAATAGGCCAGGATTTTTTTTTACTTTTTACTAATTTTTATGTATTCTTTAAAGATATAAAATAATGTTTCAATTATAATTTTTTCTGCCTATTTGTATTGTCGAATAAACAAATATTTTCAGATGTACCTTTCTTATCTCTGATCTATTCAGTTTTTTATTTATATTTATTATGAAGGGGGTATAGAGGCATAAGGCCTCTAATGCAAAATATCAACCAAGCGCTCCATTACACCCCTCTCTCATTTTGCATACCCCCTTTGACCATATATTTCATAGCATAAAACTTAATTAAATGAAAACAGGTTGATTAATGGAGAAGGGAAGGGGCCCCTAAATTAACTGTGTACCCCTCGATGAAACTCCTCTCGTGGGCTCCGCCTCCTAAAATCATCCCTTAGAATCAAACACACCATTACTACTCGACAAACGACGACGTAAGTTTGCTGTTTTTGTCTTATAAGAATGTAAAATTATTTCAATGAGTAAAATTATAATACGAACTAAATATTACTGCCGGGCGATGTTTTATTAAATACATAAAAATTATATACTTATCTATTTAATAAATTTAAGTCAACGTTATAAAAAATCATATTTCAACCTGTTCGGGCTATTTGCGATCATTTTGTAATTTTCATTCGAATTATTTTTGGAGGACATTCGATTGTAAACTGCACAACTAATTACACGTTGTATTAAATTAACCTTAGAACCGTTCGTAAGCGAAAGGTCGGTATTCATCAGATTCTGCCCATCACTGGCCATAAGAGGTGCAGCGTTTACTGACAGATAAACTCTCCCGTGAGAAAGTAGCACAGAAATATTATTATTATTATTATTAGCACCGTGTCTTACTACCCGTTAGGGTTATACTCACTCACGCTAATGTGTAATGGTAGTGGTGATTGTGAGATGAAATGGAGGACCTACAGTTTAACGTGGGATCCGAACCACGGTGGAGGCCTGGCATTCCACACATTCGCAAGCTGTGGTTAATTAATACACGTCTTGTCAGAGGTGAAGGAAGGGTTTGGTAATCAGATAAATCTGTGCCGGGACCGAGGAAGCACAAAGATAGGAGGCCAATAGGCAATAGGCATGATAGGTGAATTTATAGTATTCCAAGTTCACCAACTTAGCAACGAAGCCAATGTAATCACATAAAAAGGTAGTTACGTCACAGTCCGGTTGGATCCCCCTATATATTTTGAAAGGAATCAATCGTGTTTACTTCATATTTGTAAGCCCACAAATTAAACGATGATCACGTCATCAACAGTTGCTTAGAAAAGGGGTATAACTTAACCCGGGGGGTTCACCGGTTCTTTATTGGATGTTTAGGGCTGCGCTTCTTACTACCCGTTTGGGTTATACGCTTATGTACTAATTACTCTTATGACTTCAGGGATTAGAATGTATATATTTGGATAAAGTGTACCTGCATTTGCGTGAAGAGGGAGTGGGAAAACCATCTGCAGTCCAGTCCACCGCGAGAGTAGCGCGTCAGACCACGTGGGTTACACAGGTTGTTGTTGTTGTTGTTATACTTAGTTGAACATACGGTCGTCACTATAATTGATATATTTTTGTTTTCTGTGACAAAGGCTACATATTGGCCGATGCTGGTTTTGACGTTTGGCTCGGCAACTACAGAGGGAACTTCCTACTCCAACCAGCACATCTCCCTCGATACAGACAGCGCGGACTACTGGGACTTCAGGTAACTAACACGACTCTCACGGCATTGCTAACTCTTACACTCATACCCTCATGCCCTCATACCCTCATACACTCTTACCCTCATACCCTCATATCCTCATACACTCTTACCCTCATACCCTCATACACTCTTACCCTCATACCCTCATAACCTCACCTCAATCGAAAGTTTATAGTTAGTTCATGAACACTTCGTTTACCCAGAACGGCACCAGTCTCACCTTTGTGCATTGTACTATGGCTCCAACTTATTAGCTACGACCAAGTGGAGCCATGCAAGTAAAAGTTTACAGTTAATCTAAACAACCTTACACTATCCAGACTCAATACCATTTTAGGTCTCACTTGACTAAAAAAACGCGGGGTTTCCTGATCCGGGGGGCCTGGCACCCCTGTTTCAATTTTGAGTATCTGGGACTATCTTAAACCTACTCCTGTCCCCCAATATTTTGACATGTATTCCAAAACCCAAGTATAAAATTGTTTTAAAATATGGTTTAACTAACAGACAGCCCATGCCTATTGAGGTAAATTGATGTTATGTTTAATAGTTTTATACAACTGAAAATATAGAGATAACTATCATAAACACCTGTAGTTTTAAGTAATTACTACATATTTATAAATGATGCTATAAAATGTTAGTCAACGTAGTTAGCTCAGCAGTGTGTCCCGTAACTGTACACTATAACCTCCAGGCCAGGCAGGGAGCTATGTGTACATATATCACGGGCTACAACTAGCGAGCGCTGAGCTTTGGAGGAATGCAGGGAGAAACATTGACAGCATTCTTGTGTGTATGGGTGGTCTGACTCTGATAACTTCAAACATTGGAGGGGTTTGACCTTGACAGAATGTATAGACATTATCTTTCCTCGCCCCCAGTTTTAGTGAACAAAGTATGTGGGGGTGAATATCATATAAGAGATTTGCTTCAAATATATGAATTATATTAATTTGATTCACTTTTTATTCAAAAGTGACTTAGAACATATGTTTAATTATATTGTCCATTTACATTATTTATACAGACACTATATTTGTTCGAAGGACGTGTGGGGGTACAGAATATGACCGTTTCCCCAATTTATTTATATCGACCAACAGCCAATCAGAGGTTCTAGTGACTCTGGATCAACTAAACAAGAAATATTGGGCGGGGTTTGTTTGCGCACCACTGATAGTTGGATTTTAGCGCCAACTTTCGAGAATTGTATAATACACCAACACAAGAGAGTATCCTTACCTACAAAGTAAAAATATAGGGCAATATTTAATTGCTGACCCAAAAAATAATTGTCATACCCACCCTTCCTAACTTGTTCTTACGACAAATAAAATAATAAAAAAGTACTTCCCGTCAAGAGTAAACCTCTTTTCAATATTTTAAAGAAATATCCAGGGTTTATAATTTTAGGTAGAAGGGCACTTGGACCAACATCTCAATTGAGCTCCCCCCTACCCTTCCAAAGAGCTGCCAAAGCCCCTGAAAAGGCGTTAGAATCAGACATGAAAAACTTATTGACGAATTACCCAAAATACAGAAAACCATACCTATAAAATGCAAATAAAGGAAGTTATTTTTCCCCACTCTATCCTGGGTACAAACGGATAACGATTGCGGTAAGTTAAAAGTCCCGTTCGACCATCAGGGCCAGGTTTTAATGAATATTGGTGCTCAACAGTTATACGTATAATAATTTATTGTTTTAATGTTGTTCTTTGTTGAAATGTTTTAGTTGGCATGAAAATGGCTTTTATGATCTTCCGGCCATGATAGACCATATACGCAGTCAGACAGGTCAAGACAAGATCTACTACATCGGCCATTCTATGGGCACCACTGGCTTCTTCGTGATGGGCTCAATGCGGCCAGAATACAATGATAAGATCAGAGCTATGTTCAGCTTGGCGCCCATAGCATACATGTCTCACATGACCAGCCCCTTCCTGCAGCTTATATCAAAGTACATCACAGAACTGCAGGTACAGTTACTGCAGTCGTCATGCACCCTTGAGGAGTCCATGTTCACATTAAAGAAAAGAGGGTAAAATAGTATTATACCTATTAGCCTACTCCATAAATAACACTGAACCAATCTGCGAACCAGCATACTTCAGTAAAACCAAGTTGGTTTTAACTCCCGCAGTCCGGACTTTCAGACACCCCAAACACAATTTAAGTAAAATTTAAAATATCTTAGTTAAATTAAATACATGATGATAATAATAACAAAATAATTAAAAGTTAATTGTTAGAAACCGTGATAATAAATGTTTAAAATATACAAATTGCCAACATAGTGTGGCTTAATTTAACTAAAAAAAGTATAGAATTTAATTGTAAAACCGCAGTAAATGTTACATGCTATATATCAGGGGGGATGTAAATTTTACGGCCACCCTTGAAAATACTCAGTCACCTTGACGATCCACGTTCTCCCTCTTAATCCAAATTTTCGTTAATCCAAACAAGTCTCGGCCCCAAATAAAGACCCGGTGCAATAACGAGACAGTTCTATTTCTGTTATTTCCTATCAGGAGCTTCAGGGCATTGTAGGATTACAACAAATATGTCTGTAAGCCTCGCCTAATGACGACAGGAGCACACGTGACACGTATGGCTGGTATAAGGGGTGTTATAATTGGTAGGAAACCTAGAGCTTGATCTTATTATTTTCATATCCTAATATAAAACAAAAATAATACAATGTTGTATCTATTGTTTGATTCTTACTCTTACCCCTGCATTACAAAATGTTATCCTGCAGCTGATGTTATGACGTAAGAATGGAGGTCGGTAATTAGATGTACCTGTCAAAAGTGTCAGATCAGATTCGAATAGGGTTTAATTAATTCGTACTGACGATACGCATTGGTTGATACCAAAAATGTTGTCCTACTTTGCCTGGTTTAGGAGATAAGTAAAAAACACGTAATTTGTTTGTAAAAAAGGAGAGTCAAATTTTGACCCTGTGTATTCCTCCCACATGGAAATTGGTCATGGCTCCGCTTCTCAAATCAATCTACCACCTCTGAGGAACATCTGTGCCAAGCGGCTTGCTTCTAGAATGAGATGTAAGGTACTCTCAACTTTGTGCACCTAGCCCCAGGACTTACAGTGGCACGTCCATTACTTCCCGCAAGCCTGATTCTCCGGGTGCGTTTGTTGGACAGGCATCAGCTTATCTCGCCAAAAGTCAGATTCTCCGGGTGCGTTTGTTGGACAGGCATCAGCTTATCTCGCCAAAAGTCAGATTCTCCGGGTGCGTTCGTTGGACAGGCATCAGCTTATCTCGCCAAAAGTCTGATTCTCTGGGTGCGTTCGTTGGACAGGCATCAGCTTATCTTGCCAAAAGTCTGATTCTCCGGGTGCGTTTGTTGGAAAGGCATAAGCTTATCTCGCCAAAAGTCTGATTCTCCGGGTGCGTTCATTGGACAGGCATCAGCTTATCTCGCCAAAAGTCTGATTCTCCGGGTGCGTTCGTTGGAATGGCATCAGCTTATCTCGCCGAAAGTCTGATTCTCCGGGTGCGTTCGTTGAACAGGCATCAGATTATCTCGCCAAAAGTCTGATTCTCCGGGTGCGTTCGTTGGAAAGGCATCAGCTTATCTCGCCAAAAGTCTGATTCTCCGGGTGCGTTCGTTGAACAGGCATCAGCTTATCTTTCCAAAAGGAACTGACACATTCGTTTTGAGCGCTTGCTAACATGTTATTATGATTTTAAAAATGTCTACCCTGACACCTCGCTACTGATTTTAGGTTCGTTTGGATGTAATAAGCTTAGAGTGCTAAATACATCAATTGTAAACAGTTCAATGGCAGAACCGAATTCAAGTAATTCTACAAATTTATCAGAAGGAAGATCACCAAAGAGAGTCTTGCTGTTTTATAAAGAGTAATGTTGTGAGTCTAGATCTTCAGGTCCTCAAGTAGCTGATGGACATATAAGTACGAACATGGTTTATATAGTTTGTACTATTAATATTGTTGTAGTAAATAGTAGTTGTTTTGAAAGAATACGTTTGTTTTTGAAAATGGTCGTTGCAAAGTGTGTGGCCCTTGCTCTGTCTTTAAACTCCAATGTGATGCCTGCAGCCTGAAAACATCAAACACAAAATTTTAAAAAATCTTATTATTATGAAGTAAGCCTCAGACTTGTGTATTGGGTATTACATTTTAAAGTTAATTTACATAATGGAGGGGAAATGCTTGTTGAAATATTAGATTTGACCCCACCCCCAGAAAACTTTATAGACTGCAGAAAACAATTGGCATCGCTCTGAAGTCAATTGCTAATGAAATCAGCCCATGAATCTATTTTAGAAAATGAGTGGGATTATAATATTATCACAGCTGCCTTTAATGAAGCTTGGCAGAGTCTTGGGCATTAATATTTTCATGGCATAACATCAGTAACAAGTTTTGTTATTGTCAATGTCCTTCATGATGATTGTTATACAAAATCGTGTCACATTTTCAAAGGCAATTATCAGAGGCAGGTTTTTTTTTGTTATTGGCGATAAACGCGAATTGTTTTTCTGTAGCTTCAAAATCTATATTTACACGTTTCACAATG
>CABFVX010010941.1:0-12328 GCA_902151425.1 Timema shepardi | reverse complement strand
AGTGGCCAGTGTGGAAGGGCTAAGATGCCCTCCTCTGTGCAGTGTGGGAGGATTTGTAGTGTTGTTTTTGGTGTCCCGAAGACAGACTCCGACTACGAGGTATTGGTTCGCAGCCGGTCCCAATTTACGCCCTACTGTGGTTCGTTGGCACCGTTAGGTATCCCCACAGAAATTAGCTCCGACAGTCTGTCCCGAGTTTTGGTTAAGTGTTTTGTGAGGGTTCCCCGGAGGGTGGACAGTCGCCAAATGAACTCCCCTCGCGTTCAAAAACGCGCTGAGAGCTGTTCAACTACTGCCGATGAAGCGATATGCTCTTTTTGGTTGACTTAAGAAAGGCAGCTCGATTTGCGACCGGGCGGTTCAAAATCTCAGAGAAGAGTAATTCGAAACGTTGATTATGGGTGCTGTGAGCCACCTGGTTTTATACCATTCCTGGATGTGGTAAGTTTGCACGTCACACTAGAGGGGAGGTGTGTAAAAATGCGCGAGCACCCTCTCATGTAGTGGGTAGGGATTGCTATATGCGTGCACCCTTTCTATTCACCGACTTGGTGCGGTTCATTGCTAATATAATGACAACTCTCTGTATACGTGCTAGTACACTATTATAGCGCCTAGCGATGGGCTACAGAACTAACTCACGTGAGCGGGAATTTGAATTGTTTTATACTAATGTGAGATTTGTAACAGCTTATTCTTGCTACTTATTTAATAATAATATTGGTTATATTTTAGTTGTTTAATTTCAAATAATGTATACAAATTATAATATTATTGAAATAATAAATAAAAGTACAGGTACCATTTTGAAACTGAAGATTCTGTTTATAGGCCCTACAATTTTGCGTGAAAGAGATATCAAAACATGTATGTGCAAATTAAAAATTATACAATTTATCTGCAATTAACAAGAGCACACTGTAAATACTTTTACTTTGCTTTTATAATGCCTTTAACATTTTCACATTTCATAAATTTCATTAATAAAGAGAAAAATAGTCAAATCTCCATCTAGGGTTGCTTCGATAAAACTGCAAAATTAAAACTGTCGCATAAACTAGTTGGGGGTCATCCATAGACCACGAAACGCTTTTTTCTTGCTTTTTTAGACCCCTCTTCCCATGTAACCCCAAGTAGACATTAATTTAGCCTAAATCCTCCTCCCCTCCCCAGCCTGTGTTATATAACTTTTCTCATTAAAAGTAAATGTCATTATTATTATTATTATTATTATTATTATTACTATTATTATTATTATTATTATTGCATAGGAAAGTTTTGTAACACTGTAAGAAGGATTTAGATTTAATACTTCTTAAAATCCATTTTAAATCCTGAATATAAATTATTTCAGAGAGTGCTATTATTTATGAATAGTTGCACATACAGACAAATACAAACAAAGACGTAGAGCTCAAATTCCTCAAGTTCATGAGGACAAACCTCTGCTATATTTATGTTATGGATGTCAGGTATGTGATCTGATTAAGAGCAGGACGGCACTACTTTGCTGAGTGAGAAGGCCCTTTTCAGTAATGGTGCTACATGATGACGTTAAAGTGCCCACATACGATACTTGACATTAGGGAAATACATCTTTCTTAATATTGTGCATTTATTTTGATAGTCATATTATCATCATATAGAGATATATTCAAGCAATTCTAGGAATACAATTTTAATAAATTGTATTTTGGATTAGTCTACAATTTTACTTTTATTAAATTATCAATACCCAGACTAATGTTTCATTCCAACATCGATCTTGGATCCTTGCCTCACTCTCGAAAAAGACTAGTTGACCGATAAAGCGGAGATAATGTTTCGAATACTGGTCGGGTGTACTCAGAGTGATTTTACTAAATGGTTTTATACTCTCCCTCTACTATAATGAGGGTAGATTACCTCTAAAATTCTACCTTCTTCATTCCTACAACATTAAATAAAACTAATAAAACAATAAATAGAATAGCTACATTTTGATTACACACCTTCCAAAATGTTTAATAAGTAGCAACCAAACACATCTTAAATAGTAGGTATTATTATTTATTTATCACCGCGTCTCATTATTTGTTTAGGCTGTACGCATTTATTTTAATAACTCTATGAATTAGAAATGAGTAATATAGAATTTCATGGAAATATACCAGCATTTTCGTTTAGGGAGAGTGGGAAACCATTTAGGAAAAGCAAACCTCAGTAGACCTGACTGAGATTAGAACCCCAACTCACAGTCATCGGCCGTCTGATAAAGTGAGAGAATGACAACTTAGACCATGTGGCCACCGTAGCAACTGTATAGTAGTTGTACTTATATATACACACAGATATCAAAAGGGAGAAGATATAGGCTTAAAGACCTAACATTTGAAAATAATTAATGATAATTGAAGCTTTACTTTTCATAAAATGTTGCTGGTACGAAGAAATAGCACTATTGATGGATTCCTCATACCTGCCTTGAGATAAATTCTTTACTTTTGTTTCTTTCCATTTCACTACAATATCTTTTTGAGATTCTTTTGTTGTTTTTGTCTGTATATCGCTTTTTGTATGCAAGCAATAAAAAAAAGTCTCCTCTTTTTGATTTGGAACAGATGGAACCACTCTGTCTATGAACTATCGATGGAAAGCACATTGAAATCAGAAAACCTAGAGTGAGTGGATATTATTATTACAACTACAAATCATCATTCAGATTAGTATTGATGAAGATCGCGCACGCTAACTATGAAGTAACAATGGTTGATGTTGAAACAAACGGGTGAGTTTCTGATGGAGGTGTATTTTCAAACACAAACTTCTATGAAGATATTCAAAAGGAGAAGATGAAAATTCCAGAAAGTGACTCTCTACCAGGATACGATGTAAAAATGCCATTTTTCTTTGTAGCTGATGATGCCTTTCCACTTTAAAATTATCTAATGAATCCTTACCCTCAGAAATATATTAGTAAAGAGAAAAGTGTTTAATTACATACTATCACGAGCTCATCGAATAAACTAAAATTGTTCGGAATTCATTGTCTCGCGTTTCAAAGTACTTTTAAACACCGTGAATCTAAGCCCATGGAAGGCTACCACAATCGTTTAGCATGCTTTGTTTACGTAAATAGAAGGGACACCTACTTCAGAAATACATAATGGACGGTGAAGATGTCAAAACAGGGGAGGTCCAACCTGGTAGTTAGAATGCACACCTGCTCCCTCTATAAAATAGCCAATCGTGACACGCTACAACTACAGCCAAACAAGTAAGGAATAAATACTGTGAATATTTCAACATTGTTGGAGCAGTTGATTGGCAATATCGGGCTGTTGATTATAATTCTGTACAGTAATACCCATTGCATTATCTGCGAGACCATGTTTAAGATCATGTAAAATAACACCATTTACTACATTTTGTAAAAACATATAATAGTGTATGGGTAGTTGATTAATAGTAATTATTTATACATTTTAAATATGTAAAAATGGCTAGCAATTATGATCAAAATGTATATCTGAAAAAAAAAATTGATCGTGAATAAGACGGTATAGTTATTTTGCAAGGAAAAATATAATTTTGGGTAGTTTAGATATACTGATAGCTAGTTATTTAAAATTTCAAATCAATTCAAAAATGGCTCAAAACAAAGGCCTTCAAAATAAATATTTGGGAATTGTTTTACACGATAAATAGCACTATATAAATATATTATTATACTAAAACAATAAAAATAAATATACTATATTCATATTAATATTATTTTTTCTGTAAAATATGCCTATATTATGCCTGTCCCGTTTATAATGTAAATCCTATATACGTGCCTGACTGATTGCTTGTATTCGTCAGTAGGTACTTATTGGTGTTTGAGCTGAGTTTTCTTCACCACCCTCACCTTCATCATCACCTTCTGCTCCCTCCGCTGTTGATGTTCCATGAACCTGAGTTTCTTAATCCAGTAGGAGCTCCAGATCTTTGAAATACCACAATATGGTTATACATATATATGTTTGTGTATCGTTTAATTCAGCCCCATATTTTTTAGGTTTTGTACTGTTTTTACTCTCACCGATAGTTTAACCGGAGCGTGTTTATTTTTATTTTTGTGGTGTTAGTATCGGCATTAGGTTCTTTTTCTTACAATGTTTCAGTTATCTTCTTGTAAAAGTCCTGTTTAAATTGCTTAGTTTTTATAGTACTTTGCACCGAGCTGGTAGCTCATGATAAACACTTATGAAATCCCGTAAAAACTCTGTATTTCCCATGTTCACGTTGTGAGACATAGCTCTTGAATGAAGGTATGTTGTCAGCAGGCCCCATACACGTTCATGCTTGCATTTCAATCACCAACTTTCATGTAAATAATCGACTAAAAATCAAATATGTTTGGAACCCTTCACGCATGAACCTGACGTGTCAGTCACCTTCATGCATAGCCATCCATATATGATCAGTGTTGCATGGTGCGAACTGGAAAGCGCCTTCACACGCAGAAAAGGCTGGGCCGGTTAACTGCGGCCAGCTGGCGACAATCTCTGAAGGGGTGGGAAATTTTGGTTTCACACGCAGAAAAGGTTGGGCAGGTTAACTGCGGCCAGCTGGTGACAATCTCTGAAGGGGTGGGAAAGTTTGGTTTCACACTGCAAGGTACTGACCGCTGCGATTCGCGATTTCAAACACATCGTCTGCCATTACCTAAATCTAAAACCTATTTTCTTGAAACTATCTTGTCAAAATAAGATTGTCATGGGAGTGTAAGGCTTTCGTTTATAAGTGAGGCCATGTTAGGGGGGGGGGGCTGGGGGTGCATGCCTCCACGTCCTAAGGACAAGCTGGCCCTGATTTTGAATATTGGGGAATGTACCCTTGAATATAAATAAAATTAAGATTGTAATGTATCTAATTAAAATGAAGTAGCTATGAAGAATATCAGACAACCAACTTACCTAAAAGTGATGTTGTGAACATTCTCATCCATAGCCTGCTTGGTGTCAAGACTCCAGTTGTAAACAACAATGATTCCATCAAACAACAGTCCAGAAACTTTCCAGTCCTCACCGGGACACAGCTGGTCCACCCACATGTTACTGAACTGTCCTCCTCCTTTGTCGTCAACCAATGAGAGGACAGAAAATCGGTAAGTCGTTTCTTCCGTGGCGGCAACAGAAATAATCACTGTAACAATTGTGGGAAAATAAAACATTTTTGAATAATGATTAGGCTCAAGAACTAATAACCTATAAGAATATACTATTATTTTGTTTGAATTGTTCAATGTAACTTTTCTAGCGATATTTGGTCTAAACTATATCAGACATATTTAATGGCGTGCATGAACTTGGTTCAGACTTTCCCTGGTCAGCCGTGCCTAGCATTTGGACAGTATATTCTCTACATGTGAGTTTCTTCTCTTCTAGGGCCTTCTTTTTCCCATTTTGTCTCACACTCACGACTGCGCATTCTGCTCTCCTTACCAATCCGAGTTGTTCCTCCACCCCCCACCTCCCCCCAGAAAAAAAATATTGGCCTGGTCTATCTACAAGCTATTCCTATGTTACCTCAATTCATATCATGTTCCTATCAGCATTTCTTTGTTGGACCTCGCCTTTTATTCTATTTTAAAAACCAAATTTCTGGCTCATTCTCTCTCAAACACTCAGTATTTCTTAGAAAATTAACACGGGGAAATGTTTTTCAGATATCTACGGATAGTTCACACCCCGCTCTTCCCGGCGGGGGTATTTCTCTGTGTAGTTTCAAGATATGTTGTCTTTTTTTTTAGTTAAACAACCGCTCAGTTAAGTGTTGAGAGTAGTTGACCTGTACGAGACCAATTATCTTCGTCGATTGATGTGAGGTCAGTTGCTAGGATCACTAATTATTTGTGGGTAATTTTAAGATATCCAACCTCCTCAAAAAATGTTTGTTTAGCAGTGACTGCTGAGGATGGGTAGATTGAGGTTCAATACCGGTCGGGTGTACTGAGGGTGGTATTTTCTGAATGGTTTTCCACTATCCCTTCGCGCAAATGCAAGTACACATAACTAATATGTACATATAACTAATACACGTCTTGTCAGAGCTGAAGGAAGGGTTTGGCAATGAGAAAAATCTGTGCCGGGATCGAGGATTGAACCCCCCCCCCCCTCCAGCACAGAAGTCTGATACCTTACCCCTAGACCACCAGGTAAACAGTTCAGTACAGTTGAAATTACATATATATGCTATAAAGTAGTACCGAAAATTTAATAAGCTCATTAATTATTAATAATGATAAATATTATAGCGTAGTTTGAAAGAGTTCTGTCTTATTTGCTATTCATAATTCATAATTTAATTATTATATTATTAAATATTCGTAAGTGCATACCAGCTACTAAAATAAACTATATATTGCATACCAAAGGGCCCTTTCAGATATTTCTCACTGACCGTGAACATCGCGTAAGACTTTCCTTAAAATAAATAAAATACATTCGAAAGTTTGTACACTTGGGTCATAATCTTTACTAGGTTTAATGTCGGTCATTTAATCCACGCCATAATAGCTATAAGCTTCACTTCGTGGCTCTTAGCAGGTAGCAGGGGGATTTAATCAATGTCAGGCGTATTGCTTTTGGTTCTACACTCACCTTTCACTCAAATGTAGGTACATTTTACATATACCTCCTAACTAACAAATATACTACTAGCCCTGACAGGGACAGCAAACGTGCATGCTCATGATGGTTTCAGCCTTATATCTTTCAAACCAAAATATATTTCCACTTAAGCGTATAACCTGGAAATGTTTGCTGTGTGTTTTCCAATTTTATTTCCATGCATATGCTGGTATTCTGCACTCATAAATACTAAATGTGGTAAGATCTTGGAATATAATTATTTAATATACAACCAAATCTGATAATGCTGCATACATATATAAAGTAATTAAAATAAATGGCACGGAACTCCGCACGGACTTTCTCACTCCATTGTTTAAAAATGGAGATATTAACTCAAAACTCGTATTATATGTGAAAATAAATTATATGCACTAGCAAACTCAAGAATAAATTGCTCTATACTTATGTCACACATTTTTTGAGTCCCAGATTTAAATTTTATAATTTTATTTTTAAGGAATCAATGTCCTCATTTGTTTGCTTGGACTTATAACAAATATATATATATATATATATATATTGGGTCCACAAGGGTCAACACTTCGTATTGAAATTTTGACTTCTAGTTAAAATTTTAACATTTTATTAGGAGTTGCACATCTTCAGGTCATCGCATTGCTATTTAATTCCTTATTTATAAATCTTGACCAGTAAAAAATGTAAATACAGACCATTGAGACTAAACTGAAGGAGAGAGATCATTTTTGTACAAATATTTCTCCTAGGAGGTTAAAGGAAAAATAACATAAACTTTTTGAAATACTTAAATCTAACTACTACTCTATGACATTTGAGAATTATTGCGTTAAAGTATTAATTATCTCTTTACAACTAAAGCTCACAAAATTGTATTAATATATTTGCAAATATCTCAGAAACTGTTGGTTTTATAAAAATATATTTCAAATATTTATTTTTATTTTTAATCGTACTACAATTTTACAATGACAAGTTATTTACTATCTCAAATAGTTGGGGAGATACGGAAATTTCAGCTTCTGTAAAGTACCCTAAAAGTCATTTTCATGGAAAAATGAAAATATCCATTTTATTTATAATCTTAATCAAGCCCTAGATGAGAACTTAAATAAAAATCATTCGAGCATATTTAAAAAAATCTATTTTTTTTCTCTTATCACTTTTTATTAATATATTCTTAATTTTAGGGTTAAACAGACACTCAGACAGACGGCATTGCGAAAACCACTTTTTAGGGTTCAGGGATCATGAGACATCGACATCCATCAACATTTCAGGCTATATTTTTTTACGGTTGCAATACTTTACCTTTAGTGTTCGAAAAGTTAAAAAATATGTGTATATACATATATTTGCGTATAGCTGCAACGTTATTGGTTTAATAAAAATATGATTCAAATAAAAGATTTGTATTATAGATAGCCCTACATATTTGCGTTTATAAGTAATTTCATATCTCAAAGAGTTATGTAGATATGATTTAAAAAAATAAGAATTACGGATCCTGCCCGGGCGTATGCCTATAAATAGTGTTTTTTATCATGTTTCCCCCTCTACTTTCAGGCAAATGTGGTTACAATGTCTCTAAATGTTACCTTACTATTTCTTATACCCTCTTAGTGCATTTAAATGGGTAGGGTGTATAGATCAGATTATACACATTAGGAAAAGTAATACTAAGACGGGGTGCTATTTTTTTTTATTGAAGTGATAACTTAAAGTCTCCTAGAAACTATGCGATACCACATTTGTTTGGATCAATGGTTCACTCGAATATGTAAGCTATTGACTGTATCAACAATAAATAAATTAAAGTAGGATACACATACATTTATAAAAGTACGAGGGAAGTTACGACTACACCTCCAACCCCGATCTCCCCATCATTGACAGTCCGGTCCGGTCTCTTGTGAGAGTGACGCCCAGCCTTTCATGCATATACAAATTGAAGATTATGTTTTGTTAGGTTGGGTAAAAGAATTGGAAATATGTACTTCACAGTCATTATTTAAAGCAGTGTTATTTGTGAATGATAACATAATACTACCATATTTCATTAGAAATAATGTATCAAGAAACGTTTCCATTTTGGTATTCTTTTTATAACCGTTTCAACCCGTTTCGGTTATTACTATTGAATATCAAAATAAACAAAACTATTTTAATCCTGATAATATGTTGCTTTTAAATATGACTAAGTCATGTTTACTACTTTCTCCCAATTATTTAATCTGATTTATTAGGAACTCAAGAGTTCAATACCGCACTTACTAAAGTAGGCCACCTATTTATATATTAAGATAGTTATATCCAGTCCACCTCATTACTCACGAGGATGATAAATATGTATACTGGGATGTTTTTTTTGGGGGGGGGGGGATTTAGAGTAGTAAACTGGCCCTATCTCACCCTCATACCCAGGCATTGACCCTGTTCCTAAGAGGATGTTTGTGGGCCTCATTTGTTTTTATTATGTGCCCAATTTGACTTTATGTTTGGCCCATTAGTTTTTAAACTTCCTCATTCCTATCTATTTAGAGTAATTATCATATATGATTAGCTAGACGCTGTGATAAGCAAATGCTTATTTAGTACACTACTGTCTAATTAACAGAATAGTCTTACTAACACGTCCTGGATACTAATAAAAGTGACAAATTAAACGTCCTGAATTGTGTATGGAATAATACTCGACAGTAAGGAACTAAAACATTTACGCGGGAAACTTTAAATTATGAATGAATAAAATTTAATTGAGATTAGCACAAATAAGATAACCTTCAGTAAATTAGAGATATAAGTGAATATTAACTATTGCAGATTCGAACACCCACCTAACGAGCACATCTAAAAGTTATAAGAAAACATGGTGATAGAAATTAAGTGTACAACATTTTCGTGGGAATAGAACGGAAAATCACACCCCCATCACAGGGCACATCACCCAGGCTGTTTTATGACAGTAAACACGACAGCGATACAAACGCTCGATATTAGCTCCAAGTCATGGTGTTGTACTGGGTTGTAGTACAATGGTGGGAAACTACCTAAAATAATATATATTACGTGCCCCAGACCACCTAGCTGACAAACACCCGCCTCCCTTGACCTGGAGACCCATTATTGCCCAAATAGGGTGATTCTCATACGGCTGCCAGTGGACCACCCCAGTCTAGTATATGGTGGGAGTGCTGCTTATACGAGTGGTTTGCAGCTAATTATTCTATAGTAATCTATAGTGAGATCACCTACTGGAACTTATTTGAAATCCAGGGTCCGATTAGAGCCGCCATTAATCTACGTCCAGCATTGTAGATTGGTTTTCCATTCTTCAGATACGTAGATGCTGATAACTTCTTCCCCCTATGCCCAATAAAGTAATTATATATGTTGAGTAAGAGGTGGTGATAAATATAATTACTAGCATTACGCGGCTACGCCAGCTCAGGAGTAACGATGATCACGCGGAATAACACTTCTCGCTCACAGGAGGTAGATTATACCAGGAGGAAGGGTGATATTCTAGTTTCTAGTTGTTTATAAATGGTTACACTATTAATTTTTGATGGACCTGCAATTTTTTAGTGAGTAGAATTTTAGAACTTAGGCTCTTAGCATGAAGCTAGCTAAGACAGTTCAGATATTCAGCCAAAATTTGACTCGCACATCACATTTGCTAGAAACTTGTTGAAAAAATATGGCGTATCTTTAGCTAAGACAAAAGTTTGATTTTTTGTTGCTTAAGTTTACATATTCCTAAAATTCCGCATGCTTATTCATTTCAGTACAGCCCCACACCATTTAAAATAATAATGCCCTGTCCAAGTGGTCAAGTGGTATAGAGCGGCACACATATGAGTCTAACCCGCAACTCCACACGCCATTTTTTAATGGTCTCTTAAGTCTAATGTAATTGTATTGCAAACCAAATTAATAATAAATGTATAAACAAATCGTTTTATTTTGTTAAATAACCCACCTGCACACCCGTTTCGAGGAACGTGTGATCTAACGTGCTTGTTTCATACTCAACAAGGATACTATATCGTTATTTTGTTGTAAAAGTAATTATACATCAATAAAATCATAGATTAACCAGTAAACTCTTGCGAAACTTTCACACATTCAACCTCCCCCCTCCCCCCCCCCTTGACACTAAATACTCAGCGAAGTGTATACGCAAAATAGCAAAGAGAATTTATTTTCGGTAATCGATACAAAAATATTGTTAGATTTTTCTTTTAACTTACATTTTAAACAAATGATGCGTTTTAACGTAAACTAAGTAAGTTATGTCAGAAGTCGGTAAAAAATCATATCCACTGATACCTTATTTATCGCTGTAGGCTTTGTATTAGTTGAGAAAAAGGGATGTTGACAACAGAAGCAATAATATATAGCATAACCTAATTTTATGGAAAATCTATCCAAAGCTGCCATTCTATATAAAGCCTCCCTCACATGGAGTAATCGAGGGTTTTGGATTCTGAGTGGGTGTACTGCGGGTGTTTTCCCGCTCTCCCTCCGCGCTAATGTGGGTATTCAAATGGCCCTCTATGTCACAGGTCCCACCGCGAGATAGCTGCACGGTAGACTGATGGCGCGCTTCACAGAGGGTCGATTCCTTGGCTGGTCCATTTACCCTGAAAATTAGCAGCTCTCTTACCTTGTCTTATTACACTATGACCCTATCTTATAAGATACACCAAAGTGTAATAATGCTAGGTAAGCTTGCTACCTTACATTTATCTCCCGAATACTTGAGGAATAGAATTACATTGAAAATTAACAAATTAAAGTTGCATTTCTTCCTTAACACTCATAAATGTGGTCACATAGTATAACGCGTCCAGTTTGCCAATGCTAGGAGGAGGTCAGGCTTCAAACCTCGGTCAGGCATGGTAAGTATTGCATTTACTAAATGGTTGTCCACTATCCCATCACTGAGTAGAGGGAAAGTAGAAAGCCTATTAGGAAAAACATCCCTAAATACGTCCGACCAAGCTGAAAACCCCAAAATCTCGGTCATCAGAAGCCTGGTACCTTTTACTAGACTTACACCAGCTTTCTAGCTTTTTCTGCCCCCTAAGTCCTATCTACTGAGTTTATTCACTACAAGTTGATTTTATGACGCCATCAACTATTCTCAAAACAAGACTTAGTACAATTAATGTACTGTTTGGTTATGAGACGTCTAGGTCGTAATATATTTAGCCGTGATAGTCCCAATAATTATTTCAGTATACGTTTCTCACCGGAGCTATGTACCAACGCATCTGCACTGCTAATGGAAAATGAAGCTTAGTGCCCGAAATAGACTATGAGTTCTTTTGAAATTATACTCCCGGGTTTTATTAATTTTTACCGAACAGTGCTATGTGTCATTGTCCTTGCTAGCATTTGAAATAATGAGGAAGACAGGAGGGAGTGATTACCCTTTCTTTAGGTGTAAAATTATTTGAACGTTGAAAGGTTCACCATATTCCATTTTAAAACTCAATATCTGCCAAAGGTTTTGAAATAAACGATGTCCAAAGGTAATGACATAACTTTGTTACATGTGAAAGAACACCCCTATGACTACACCAGCTAATTGTCAAGTTTGTGTGTTCTATAGGTACTATTGCTGCCAGATCACCAGATAATTGTCAAGTTCGTGTGTTCTATAGATACTATTGCTGCCAGATCAC
>CABFVX010010940.1:0-12332 GCA_902151425.1 Timema shepardi | reverse complement strand
TGAAGTTATCAGTCCACCATACTTGCATACACACGGCAGTTTGAACTTGTCAGTCCACCATACTTGCATACACACGGTAGTTTGAACTTATGTGTACAAATTGTCAGTTCTTACTAAAGGTGTGTGGGGACCTTAACACATCCATTTGGTAAAATAACTCCAATAATGAGATTAGAATGTTAACAAGAAACCACGAAATCTGTTGGGTAGCTTATAACTACTCACTTTATTAAGACAAAATAAATAAATACTTTAAACTTAATTATGATTGTTTTAAAATTATTATTATTAGATAACTTGGTTTTAAAAGTTTAGAAAACCACTCCCCTTGTTTATTATTTAAGGATTTAATAAAATGACAAATTATATAAAAATATTACTAATAAGTAGAAACCTGTAAAAATGGTGAGACATAATGCAAAAAGTGCCATAAAAAAATTAAATGAATTACTTTTTCCTTTGATAATCTTTTGATTTACAATGTTTTTGAATCTCAAAATAAAATTGTCCTGTACACAAAATCTTCCTATAAAACAAAATAACACCGCTTTTATGAATTTGTTTTGAATAACACAAAATTATTTAATTCAAATTGTTTGCTTAATTTATCAGTTATGTAGTTCTTCTATTGAGCAGATAGCTTGCAGCCTGCTTTGGAATGTGTGAGTCAGGACTAGATTTTCCTTGTGATGAGGTCACAACAAAAAGACAAAAACAACGTTTACACAACAGTTGCTTGGGTCATTTTACTTTTGAACTTAGATAGCTGCAGTAAACTAATGCCAAAACTTTCCAAAATGTGAGATTTAAAAAAACAAGATTTAACTAAAAACAAAACAATTTTTAAAGGGCTCTTCTAATAAGAATTTTAATTTACTTGAAATTTGTAGAGGTTCACTTCCATTAAACATAATATATTCAAGGTTTATCTGTCACAGACAACTTTATCAGCTAGATTGAGTGGATATGTTGTGGATATGTTATGTTTTCTTGGTTGAGTTACAACTTACAAGGCATGGCAGAGGTAGATATATTATATTTGGATGAAGGTACAGGAAGGGTGGATAGAAACATATAAAAGGAACAAACACAATATGGCTTTTTCAATTAAAAGAAGAACTCATTTCACACTTTACATTACTGCCACTGGACGAATAGGTAATGGTTGCCTCTTGAAGAAAATCAATCGTTAGCACCCAATTCCCAGACCCAGGTTTCATTCTATTGGAATGTAAAGTGTGATTTGTGTTCTTCTTTTCACTGTAAAAGCCATATGGTGTTCGTCCCTTTTATATGTATCAATCCAACCTTCCTGTACTTTCTTCCAAATATAATATAATTCCTCATAAAGCAAAAAAAAAAGGTGTTTCTTATCAGAGGTAAATATAAAAACTTGTCAGGAAGATTGTAAGGCAAAACTTATTGTGGTGATGAAACTAGGGGCTTGTATAGATTTAGTGATGATTTGATAAGAGAGTTTCCATATTCAGAGTTATAAGAAACACTAGAATATATGACAGAGACATTAGAAGTTCAGAAATATAATTAACTAAGCAGTCGACTAGCTGCCCGAGTGGTCGTGCATGAATCTATTCCTACTTCCAACAAATGTTTATCTGACACATTGCTTGTAAGCAATCAGCAGAACCTGGTACCACAATTTGTAAACTCAACAACATTAACCAACTAGCTCTGTGATAATGGCAAGAATCACCACCACGAGGGGTGTGGTTTGCCTGGAGATAATTTCTGACTGCCTTATTAGAAGAAAGGTTATTTTAACATCAAATATGTGAGATACTGCACTTCCTATAATATACATTTGGCTTCAAGGTCAAATAAAATCCTTACTTTCCCATTTTACCAGAACATAACCAATTCCATATAACTTGCATATGCGTGAGAATGTTTGATATACAGGCCTAAGATAAGAGTGGGCCAATCCAGAACTTGTCGATTATCTATGGTTGTAGAATGAAGGTGCATCGTAGCCTTTTGCACTATGTGTGACCCATAAAATGATTACTTTTTGAGCAAATAAGTTGGGTGAGGTTCTTCAATTACTTGGTATAACTACTAAGGTCAGATATTTTAACAATTAAAAATAGCTTGTGAAAGATCAACAAAGGTAAGGTTGCTACACACGAGTTCAACACCAATGACGAGTTACAGAACGCCGTAGAAGAGGCTACTACACCAAAAATGTTGCAAAGCAAATAGCAATGCACCAATTTCGGTTTCAACTAGAGATGGGTTGAATCCCCTATTTCTCGAATCCGAATCGACATTTTATTTTCGAATCTTGAATCCAAATCATAGCAAAGTGTTAGAAATTTTAATGATTTATAAGTAGACCTACATTACACAATATAGGCCTAAACTGAAGATTTATTTCAATCATGCTTTCAATTTTAATAAACCCCAACCACCCCTCGCAAAATACAGGTTAAAATCCAGCAAAATTAAACAATATAGACTCATATTATTGTTTAAAAATCAAATCAATCAAAATTTGAGTGTCTTTTAATTATTTTTAAAAGTGTTGTTAGAATGAGTTACGTGTCTAAAAAAATATGTGAAATAAACAAATTAGGCCCAGTTATACTTTGATCAACTTTAATCATCATTGAAGGATTATAATTTATTTTATTAAGCTATCACAAATAAAAATACAGGTATTTTTTAATAAAGTCTATAGCCTGTTTCACTCTTACTCTGCAGTACAGGTCTTATGGAGCGCGCAGTTGCCAGATCTCACCCACTAGAAACAGATGGACAACTTTTACATTCAAACTTTATACACGCAATTTGAAGTTTGGGCTGTCAAGAATTGTGTACTATTCTGTTTATTGACATATTAATGTCAATTTGATATACACTCTACACTCACCTACAATGAATAGGTTGGAGATCGAATCCTTTCAAAGATGGTCTTGCCAAGTACATAGGTTTATACAAAAATATTCCCTGTTTGCATGTGAATGTGTGTGCACTATTATATAAAATTAGGCCTACCTAATTCATCTTTACTATAGTAAGATAAAACTCAATAATCAAAATAATAAAAAATTAATATACAATAGTTTTATAAATTAAAATACTGGTCATTATAAAGGAGGGGGATTCTAAAATCTATTCAAGGCACATTTAAGACTTCTATGTAACATAAATAACATATTAGTTTAAACCTAAAAAATACCTTTATGCTTCATCGCTGTCCCTGAACAAGGGCGTGACTCCATCAATTGTGAAGTAGTGTTTAGTGGATGGTCCAGGTAGCTCAAAATTTTTAGATTGAGTAGGTGGACTTATGGGTGGAGGAGATGATACAGGGGACGATGAGGATGATGAAGTTAATCTTATTAAAAACTGCTCGTCGTCATCCTGCAGCTCATCTGATTTCCACATCTCATTTTCAATTTTTTTGACGTTATTTACATAATTGAACCAGTTACCTACAAAAACCTTTTCATATGCGTCATATCTTTAACCTTAAAACTAGTATTGTTCATTTTAATAAATGTTTTTACCTGAACCCACACCATCTCTATAGGCTTAAGTTCACAATGATATGGAGGCAAACAAATGAATTGTGGATCCACCGCCTTCACCATCTCATCCACTTTGTATTTTTCAAATTTTTGTTTGTGTTGCCAAACCAAATACAGCATTTCCCGTTTCAACATTTCGTCATCAACATCAATGTTCTTATGGATAAGCCACTCAGCTATTTGAGCATTACGCCATGATGTGGTCAGTATCGCTTCACAGCTTCTGCTGTGATAGGCTGCATTATTGATTATGATAACAGCTCTTTCAGGTGTATTAGGGAGTAATTGTTCTGAAAACCACATTTCATAACCGTCACCATCCATTTCGTCATGGGCATCTGCTGTGTTTTTCTTGCACAAAAACGTGAGTTCAGCACCTTCAACAAAGCCATTGCCATTTCCAGCGTGAACCATCGCAAAGCGTGGTCCGCGAGCTCGTGGTGGCTTCAGTCGTGTGCTTAACCCCTCAAGAAATGCTTGCTGAGAACTCTGAATTGTAGTATCTTTCCTTTCTTATGTCCAACATTTACCCATGATTCATCTGTATAAATAATAGGTCTACCTTCAGCTCTGAACTTCTTAATATCCTTCAAATACTTATGACGCCACCTAATAAGGTCATTCCTTTCAATGAAAGCACCCCTCCATTCATACTTAAAACCCATCTCCTGTAAAAATCTGTTTAAGGTAGTTTGTGAGAAATTTGGCAGTGTCGTCTGCGTTTACCCTCGCTAAAATAATACTTAAAGTTGGGGGCAAGTTGTCGAACAACCTGGAATGGACAAGACGACAAACACCACTTTGTACAATACCATTGTATGAGTTCGTTCTTGAATTTTTTTGTTTCCCTTTTCTCTTTTGTTTTCTTTTTGAAGGAGTCCGCAAAGGACCACATTTTTGTTCCTCTCTTAATGCGCAAATAGTTCTTTCAGAACATTTAGTGGCTTTACATGTTTCCCTAGCTGCTTTGGTCAAATTCATTGTCTTAGTAAAATAATTGAAAACGTTCATTACTATTTGAAGTTCTTTGCTTCTCAGTATACCTTTGCTATGCAATTTTCTTTTTACCGTTTCCATGATAAATAATTTAAAAAACTAACACTAAACACTATGAATCAATAATAAATAATATATAAAATGATCATCCCATATAAAGTAAAATATATTATAACTAAAAATATAAGGAAAAATTAAAATATAATATGATCAAACGTTTGATCCAAATGACGATTAAACAACCAAACACTCTTAGCACTCTGTCGGCCCACGCCAAAATAATGACCATAACCCGTAACACAAGAATAATGGATCACAACTGGAGAGAGGCTTCTTGTATGGATTTCAAACAGCTGTGCTCTGCTTTTCCAAGAGGACTGTAATCACTAGGATTAATTGGTGCGAAGTCAGCAGGGTTATATTTATATTTACAGGGAGTGCTACGCCTGAAGATTGTGTTTTGACTTTCAGCATCTTACACTGATTTAAAGCAATAATATAACAGAGTAAAGTGGCTAATAGTATGTTCACTAGTATTTTCCTGAAACTATGAAAAAATAACTTGTTAAAATCAACCTCAGATAATTATTTTGTATTAAGTGGATGTACTTTTTGAGCACGTTGATTATATCAACACACGACTTTCAAACTACCCTAATACTAAGAAAACAGAACATCCAGTCTCCTAGCCAACAGTTTACCAAAGATAAATCTCAGACCATCACAATATCATACTTCTGTATCAGTTGGCTCACGCTCTACTGACTGTTCTAAAGTGTTTAATTAATGACAATGAATTCAACCAGGATTCGAACCCACACCTGATTAGAAACTGTGGCAAAATGAAAATGCGAGTGTAAAATCTTAGACCTCTGTGGGTAGCTGGTTTCTTAATTCAAAAGCATAGTGTAGTAAAATTTGGAGTTACATATAAAATGTAATCTCAAATTTTTAACATTGCCTCGGCAAGTACTATAAAACCTTGTTTATTAAACTATAATTACAAATGAAGACGAGTAAAGTGAATGTTTAAGTGGCGGAACCTTGAATTTTGTGAAACCAATATTATCAATTAAGATGTGGATGGGATGAACTAACGCTTCAGTTCTCAACGCTACAACTGTATAACATTACTCTGCTCTTCAAGAACAGACAGAGCTTAAAGTGAACTACACCTTCTTCAACTTCAAAATGCTACCACACATAAATGGGGGGCGCTCTTGGCCCATAGTTGTTTTTTTTCAAAAATAAAGTTGAACTTTTCTTATCATTTCTTAAACATAATGTACCTAAGCAAAATCGAAAGAAAAAAGTTTCCAACAAGACAACTTTTTCATGTTTTACTTTAAATATTTCAGGAGGTATAATACGTTTTAATTCTTTTTGAGCTTTGTATAAAAGATATTCCTTTCAAAATTTGCAGACGTTGTCCATAACTATTTAACAGCCACCATAAAATTACTGGATTTTCCATACAATTGGAACTAGACTTATGACGTGATACATTCGGAACCTCATGAAACTTTGACACAATGCATAGTTTCATATTTTGAAAAAAATAGTGATTTAAAAACATCTATGGTGGTTTAAATTGATTTCACAAGATTCATAAATGTATGTTCATTAATATGCTATACTTATTTCATAGAAATAACGACAGCGCTAACGGAGAGACCAATGGATTGGAAAGAGATGGGAATAGTCCATAAGAGCCTGTACTGCAATTTGAGAGTGGAGCGGCCTATAGAACAACATGTTTAGCAATTAAACATATATTGGAAATAGTTAGCTCAATAATGCCAATTATGTTTTATTAATATTATTATTTTCTTATCCATTATATATCCTCATGTAGAAAACAGGAAATATATTCGATTCTTGCGATAAACTGATTTCTGAGAATACATTCTATTTAAAACATGAACATATTTTCGACTACAATATGTTCATTGCCATTTTATAAGGCAGGATTACGTTTGAATATCTTTACAATTACTTAAATAACATATTTTTTTAAATAATAAATTATAAGTTAAAATCAATTTAAAAACATATAATGAATTAGCAAGTCGTTATTTGATTCTTAAAACTCGAGTGCTTACTAAGTGATCAGATTACCTTAATCAATTCAAAGCAAACAATTGATATATGATATGTAAGCCAGTAGGGATAAATAAACAGTTTTATCACTGTCTGACTGTTGACAGTATTTATTTTTCATGAAATCTAACAAAATGTCTAACTTAAGGATCGTATGCAATAAATTGGGGTTCTTTAAATAGTTGTAGATAATTAAAACCATTTGAGTAGTAAGAATTAACAGTATCTATTATAATCATCACTCGGGCGAGTAAACATAATATACGTCATGGCGACCGACTTTGTATCGTGTGTAATGGCAAGTTGGTGACTGACTATGTATCATGCGTAATGTGTTCATATTTCTGTTAAAAAAAGCCTTAATTTGTTTAATTTATTTCAAGTTTATTTGTAATTCTAGCTTTGATTTTCAGTTTTTGAAGATTTTTAATGTGTTCATTAAATTATTTACAAGATTGTTCGTGAGGTGAAAGTTTTAGAAGTGAACATGTACTGAAATGGTTGAGTCCAAGTTTCCCATACAGGTGGGAGGGTAGGGTACTAGGCATGTAAGATTTTACACACCTAACTTTTTTTTTTTTAATAATGNTTTTTTTTTAATAATGATTTTATTCATGCTAATCTCTTTTGTCTGGTAAAATAAATGTTACGGATTAAGTTGTGCTTTTCAAGTAGACCTAACTAAGTAATTTTTGAATTCAAAATATTATGCTTTGTTTATGAAGTGAAAGATTCGGCCATCAAATCCAGTAAAACACTGAATCCTCGAATCTCGAATACTTGTCAGGATTTGAGTGGCCCATCTCTAGTTTCAACCAAAATTATGTATTTACCTTCAAGACACAGCTTGATAAATCGGGTCATGGTGACTTATTGCCAACTTTGCATTTGCTAACATATAGAATTAGTGTTGGGTTGAATCCATTACTTTACGAATTCAAATCCCCACTTTACCTTCAAATCTTAAATCCAAATCTTGGAAACAATTATGAACATAACAAGAAAATATAAATATAATAGAATAGTAGAAAATACAAAGAGTAACTAAATAATAACATTATTTCTTATAATCCATTCATTATAGCATTCATACATACAGTTAAGTGTTAAATTACTGGTATGAGGCCTGGTGGTTAATGGTTCTGAACCACCAATAAGCAATATTAGAGCTCTAAAAAAAATTCACTAGAAAGATCAAAATAGATTTTTTAAAAGGATTTGAGTCTCAAATCTGAAATTTTCTTGAATCCTTGAATATTCTTAACCGTTTTGAGTCCTGATTATAATTATTTTTTTAAACTAAAACACAGAGAAATCTTTTTCTATGGATTTTGAAACAAGTTAAACAAGGGAAGCAGGCCAAGAAGTTGTTTCTTACTTAGAACAGAACACTTGTCCACAGTTGCGGCAATGGTGTCTTCTCTCGTACAGATTAAAGCGCACTCCACAGGCCACACAGGCATCTGCTCCTTCATCCTTTAACCAGTGATCTGCCACTCCCCGTCCTGGCTGGTCAGATACACTCCACGAGAACACCCGGCCTCTGGCATCCCCCACATACACTGTGCGGTGGTCCCTGCGAAACAATCCTTTCTATTATGATTTCTGATATCTTTCAATTAATTTTAGGTTAATTTAACTTGAACATTGAAAGATTTTCATTAAAGATTAATCTGTGCCATTTTGTCAAACTTTATTGCACCAATTTTTGATTAAATGTTTTTGGTTATGTCACTGTTCACAGGGATATTTTATTTTGCAACAAAAGGTACTCAATTTAAATACGTAGGTTTATATTACTACCAAAATTGATACACTCTCCTTTTGGGGCCAGGAACTCCAATTGTATTTATAACATATACCATAAGGAATATATGAGGAGGCATTTTTCACTTTGTGTAGAGTTTGAGTTATATTGAACACTATTTGGACTACAAAATTTCAAGTCAAAGTTCTGTAATCTACCCAAGTACAGTAGCCCCATGGATTCTTTGGTGCTGACTGACAGCTCATGGCTTTGAAAAGTTACCAGACCAAATTATGTATCCCTACGCCGAAACATATGATCTTCAAAAAGATGTGTTCAGCAGCTGTCACTTAGCACCAAAGAAGCCATGGGGGCTATTGTATAAGCCATAAAGACAAACATTTATAAGATGATGATCTGGAAGTTTAACCATATTTAATTTATATAGCTATACAAGCTATGTATTATTTTCAATATGGCAAAAGGAGATAGTGAGGGACCATGATGAACTAAACTAAATATTTTCAAAATAAATTGGAGAATTTCAATGACTTAAATTTTTTTTATTCGTGTTTGAACACCTATTGAAAGGTGAATTTAACTCAAATTTAAAAAAATTCATACACCCCTATAACATACAACTGTTACTGTGAAGATCTCTATGGCCCTAAATACGACTTTGTTAACCCCTTACCTGTTCTCACTCTGTATTACAGTTGTTCTCTTGCAGGCCCAAAGCTCGTCATTCTATTCCTCTCGCAGTAGCCCTCCTTCTCCCCCCTACCGGGGTAAATAACATTGTAGCCAGTTGGCAAGATCTAACTCTCTCCGCCAACACACCCCTTTAGTGGTCAGTAGTCACGCACCACCAACCCTCACCCTTGCTATCAGATATGTCACACAGCTAGAGCTGAGTCTCCTTGAAGAGACCCAGAAGGGAATAAAAGAGCGCGCAACAAGCATGCCGGATCATCAAACACTACCCAGCTATCAGCTAGACCACAACCTTTGGGGGAATAAATGAGTGGTTGTTAAGGATGTGTTTTTTCTCTGAACTTCCTCCCCACCAGCCCATAGCGGTATCCAAAACCGAGTTGTCCTAACCTCCTGCCCACTAGCTTCACCATGGTATCCAACACCGAGCTGTCCCAACCTAATCCCCACTAGCTCACCGTGGTATCCAATATCGAGCTGTCCCAACCTCCTGTCCACTAGCTCACCATGGTATCCAACACCGAGCTGTCCCAACCTAATCACCACTAGCTCACCGTGGTATCCAATATCGAGCTATCCCAACCTCCTACCCACTATCTCACCATGGTATTAAATGCCGAGCTGTCCCAGCCTCCTGCTCACTAGATCACTGTAGTACCCAATGCCGAGCTGTCCAAACCTCCTACACACCAGCTGACCATGGTATCTGACGCCAAGATGTACTCGCCCCATAACCACCAACTAAATGTGGTCTCCTATTCTGAGCTGCCCCAGGCTCAATCCAGATCTTTCTCGCACAGCCTTACTAATGGGTTATAACTAACATTCCGGTCAAAAGAAGCAGTTACCAAAAGCACACAACCAACCTAAGGCCAAACTACCTCCTTTTTACACCAATGGCCTGGCAACTTCCTTGACCAGCTCTCCTTGCACGACAGAAAGACCTTCTCAAGCCACATCACTCACTCCTTCCTACCTTTTGAGGATCCACATTCCTACCTTCTCACTCCGCCATAAACCACTAAACCACTGCAACATTCCCTTCTTTCCTTCCACCTGACAGTACCTCAACACCTTCTACCACCCAAAATAAATATCCCCTCTTCCTCCCCCTCAAATCCACTACCAGCTCCAGCTTATCAAAATCCTTCCTTCCACCTTCCAGTTCTCCCCTACACCACGAAGAACGTTCAATGAACCCAGAAGAAACCACGTGTCAACATCGTGCCTCCGAGACAGGTCCCAGGAGTCATTAGGAATTTGAATGAGTGGTTCTAGACCTATGACCCAAAGCAATATGAGTACACCTTCCACCTCTTAAAGTACAAGAAAGGGGCTTAAACTACTTAATGTTAATTTTGGCTTTAATGTTGGAGGGGTAGGAAAAAGGTCGGCGAGTGTTCCGACATCGTTAGTCGAGGTGGAACAGAAGGATGTCCCAGCAACGTTAGTCGCGGTGGAACATGAGGAAGTCCCGGTAACGTGAGCCACGGAGGAACATGAGGAAGTCCCAAGGTGGGGCGGTAGGGTGCTAGTCCTGGCAGCGTGAGTTGCAGTAGGAGGTAGGGTGATTGTCTCAGTGGAACATTTACTATATTTATTAGTGAAACAACAAACTGCTATATCTATTAGTGCTTTAAAACCATTGATAAATTTTCCCCAAGAGTGGAAAATCCAAAATGGGACCAAACACAATCAGAAGTTTCTCAACTCATGATCTTACTACAGGATCCCCAGGGATGAGGGTAAGTTGTAACATAAGAATTAAAGAGATCAAATTATGAGCGTCGGTACCTGGAAACAGCGAGAGAAGTAATAGATGCTGGCTCAGCATTGTCCTTGCGATCATATGCTGTATGCATTGTTAGCTTGCTACGGAATACCAGCTGCCGCTGCCATTTGAACCCTAGAACACACACACACCATTAAACCGCTGGGGCATGAATGGTTACTAGCTCAAGAAGCATGCCCAAGAGAGCACAGGAAGAATTAAAAATAAAAATTAATTCTTTTTTTGGGTGACCATTGCCACCGTAGCTTACTATTCATCCTTTTTAAGATATGTGATTTGCCTTGCTTATTTTATTAGTCCCAAAAGAGCATGGAATTTAAATAAAAAGTAATTAAAAACTAAATTATATGATAAACCTTCATCTGCCTGTAAAATTTATGCATCAATATTTAATCTTTCATGAAACAAACCTTCACGCAAACTGTTTTGTGGGTTTCGTTGCCTCCTGCAGACCTCCTCCTTGCCTCGACTGTTGACATCCACCACGTCAGTGTCCCCCACAATGACGAAGGAGTCAGTAAGGCTGGTGTCAGACTTGCTGGTCCGGATGCCCTCCCCACCAGTGTTGGCTGTGCTCACAAGGGTGCAGGTTACCTCCCCCAGGTCCCCTACCGGACCACCCTCACTTTCCGCACGACTACGACCACACTCTGACTTGCGGAAGTGTGGGTTGGCTCGCGAGGCCTTGCGGCGTAGCACCACCGGAGACTCTGTCACAGCCTCTTGTCGGGGGAGGGATGTATGAGGTGCATGGGGTATTGGCCCTGATTCCCTTGCTTCTTCTGCCTGGAACAACAGGGAGGGGAAACATTTCTTCAGATGTGTCCTTCCAGGACTGAATAAACTGGTTCTCATTTTTATGAGTCACGCGCCAGAAACTTCAATGAAAAGGGTTTAAGAGTAGATAAAGTATTTTTCAAGACTATTATAAGGATGTTGTCATTGATTAACACAACTGTGGTTTTGTATTGTTTTTTAGAATAAAATCAAAGTTTGATTCCTTCAAATTTACTTTGTATGATATAACTTTATCTATTTATAACATATATTATAATTATATTTAACATACAAGACGATTAAATAAAAATGGATGAAATCAAATTGGGAAGCAAACATAATGTGAATTCTAAAGAGAAAAGTCGACCAGAGAGGTCATTTGACCCTGTTGCCACAAGACAAATGAGTAGCCTAGATACAAACTCGGCCAAGTTCATTTTTTTGCAAAAAGAGTTAAGGATATGCTCTTAAAGTATTTTTCACGCTAAATCAGATTCTGAATGCGGTTTGTTACAAAAACGTCCAAGTCCAAAAGCACTTTGTTACAAAACCAGCCAACTCCACTTGAACAAATCAGAGAGCTGGATTCAAGCACGTGACCACTGAACAGCTGCTGCTACTATTATTATAAAAAGTATAACTAGTTTCAATCTTT
>CABFVX010010939.1:505-12334 GCA_902151425.1 Timema shepardi | reverse complement strand
AGTATTGTCTCAATACTGGCTGTAGGAACATAACTGTGACTATTGGTGGCACTAGGATGTACAGTAGGAGTATTGTCTCAATACTATCTGTAGAAACATAACTGTGACTATTGGTGGCATTAGGATGTACAGTAGGAGTATTGTCTCAATACTAGCTGTAGAAACATAACTGTGGCTATTGGTGGCACTAGGATGTACAGTAGGAGTTATTGTCTCAATACTACCTGTAGGAACAAAACTGTGACTATTGGTGGCTCTAGGATGTACAGTAGGAGTATTGTCTCAATACTAGCTGTAGAAACAAAACTGTGACTATTGGTGGCACTAGGATGTACAGTAGGAGTATTGTCTCAATACTAGCTGTAGGAACAAAACTGTGACTATTGGTGGCTCTAGGATGTACAGTAGGAGTATTGTCTCAATACTGGCTGTAGGAACATAACTGTGACTATTGGTGGCTCTAGGATGTACAGTAGGAGTATTGTCTCTATACTGGCTGTAGGAACAAAACTGTGACTATTGGTGGCACTAGGATGTACAGTAGGAGTATTGTCTCAATACTAGCTGTAGGAACAAAACTGTGACTATTGGTGGCTCTAGGATGTACAGTAGAGTGATATATTAATACTTCCTGTAGTGTTCAATCTTTCATTGAATTGTAGAACGCATTATTTAAAACGACGCGCACAGTAATGATACACAACATAATTGTCCCATGACGCTAACAAGAACGTGTTATAAAGAATGTGAATGCTGGTTTAGTTACATAAATGGTCAACAATACAATTAATCTCTGATATAAAGGAAAGATCGTGTCCTTCCTTCACGTGAATTGATCTAACACTTATAAACGTCCTAGAATTCTGAACAACCAAAATATTCACAAAAAGGGAAATTTCATTATGGGGAACAGGGCATGGGGGCGTTTGGAGGGGATATAAAATAGAAAAATTATATTGGGGAAGATATTAATCCTTCTTAGCAAAACTAAAGCACAATGGAAGGTCCAAATGAATATCATCAAAAAGGGCAATAGTACTGAGTGCCTGGAGTTCTTGTTTTGAATGTCTGAGTATAAACGTTCGAAACTCACACCGGTTGCGGGAATGATATGTTGACGGTCGTCCTCAAAGAAAATTACCAATTACCAATGGTACGCAACACAGCACTGTCACTACACGTCTTCAATAATATTAATCAACCAGATGCATCACATTTTGGTTATTAAGATCACCAAAATTTCATAATATCCTACCGTAATTGTCTCTAGGTTATGCCTAGGCACGTAGGTCAAATTCAAGTTCGCTAAGTTTATTTTGCCTGGGTCCAGGCTTACCATGAGGGAGATTGCAACAAAACATTTAATACGTAACTTAATAATTAACACTTATAATACAACGAACTTACACTTATATACCCTTAGGGACTCTTGGACCTATACTCTTGAGGGGACTGACGTCGGCTCGTCTAGTCGTGGATGCGTCGTCAACATCTTCGAGGAGAAAGGTCACGGGAGTTAAAATTGTAACCACCCTCCATGGGCCACCCCACCTCGGGCACAGCTTAGCCGATCTCTTGTCCACCGAGGAGCTCAAGAGAAACTCTATACATAGGACTTGATTACCTATTTCATAAGGAACTGGAAGTCTCTCTTTATTGTAAGCGTTAGCCACTCTTCTTTGAGCTCTCTTCAGATGATCGAGGGCACGCCTACACTTATCTTTATGGGATGAATCATCACAATCCTTCAACAATGGGTCAATATCCCAGATAGCTAGAAGGGGGTGATTCAACTCCCGACCAAGAAAAACAGAATCTGGTGATGGCCCAGTAGATTGGTGGAAGGCCAAATTAAGGAAATCTAACTTCTGGTACCACCTATTTTGCGCCTGACTATGGAAAATAGTCAGAGCTACCACTAAAGTTCGGTTAAACCGTTCCATGTGGTTTGGCCTGGGGTCATAGGGGCTGGTTGTCACATGCTTGATACCCCAACCAAAACATTTTTCCTTAAAAGTAACTGACCTAAAGCAGGGACTAACAATAACAAAAGGTGCACAAAAATTGCCCAAACACTCCTACATAGTTAGTTGACAGTAGTGGACGACTTCAAGTTACGAAGAGGAATCAGTATCACAAACTTATAAAAGGCGTCAACTAATATAAGAATACAGGAATTACCTAAAGAAGAACGGGTAGAGATCGATTAGTTTTAGGATATAACTTCTCATCTGATTGTGAGACGGAATAAACTCTATAATGAGGGCTAATATTGATATTTTGCAGCCAATTTTGGTTTTGTCATCTATAAATATAGCAAAAACAGGTTTCACTGGTAGTTTAAAATCTATCCTTGATAATATCTATTGGCCTTATTATGATTGTTAACTTTAGTTAGGATTTTGTTTATAATGGGAATGTGTACGGAGGATTTAGAAAAGATGAGGGAAGTTTGAGAACTCACCTTTGTAAATGCTGAAGATAGATTTTGTAATTGATATTTGTTTACGAGGGTCACGTAACTTTACTAGTTTGTTACGTGTGGAAAGAAATTATTTAATTATTATTGTTCTTTTCTGAAGCAGCTGTTTCGAGTGTAAAACTGCATTTAACGTTGATGTATATATATTTTTTACATTAATCATTCAAAATCTTAAAAAATACTATTTGTTTGCCAACTAGACTATCATAATGATTTATTAATATCTATATACACTGTTCGAATTTGTTAATATTCTTATACGTATATATTTAATAATGTTATTTAAAAATAAATACCAACAATACAGCTTAAAGTTTTCTTTAATGTTAGTAATAGAGATAATACTCTTAGGTCATATCTGTGTTTTTTTTATCTTTTTATTTGTGGTTAGATCTATATATATATATATATATATATAATATATATATTAATTTTCTTTAATAACGACCGTCAACATATCATTCCTGCAACCGGTGTGAGTTGCGTGCTCTGAGTTTCGAATGTTTATACTCAGACATTCAACGCAAGAACTCCCGCTACTCAGTACTATTGCCCTTTTGATGTTATTCATTTGGACCTCCCATTGTGGTTTAGTTTTGCTAAGGGAGGTTCAAATTCTGCGCCACTCTGCTATAGAGTGAGTGCACGTAGTGAGTTCGGTTTGGTTATTGTTTTGATCCTTGTTACATGAACAAATAAACTGCAACGGCCACCGACCCTGGGAGCTCTATCAGCACAAGGACCGAAGTCTACGGGCTCAAGAGCATGGAACTTCACCAGGGGCTCAAGGAAAGGAATATATCATTTCCCCGGATGCTCCGGCAGGAGTTTTGCTGTCCCTGCTTTCGGAGAGTATTAGTAAGTCCAGCGACCCTAGTACTATTGATATTAGCTGTAACGTTAGCCAGCTTTCTCGGGAAAAAATGGATCAATGCAAGTCCGATCCGGTAGCGTTAGGTGGGGTTAGTGAGCAAATATCTACCCCCTCTTCCTACTGGTCTTCTGCCTATTACTGCCTCCTATAAAACTCAAAGTAAGGTGGCTAGTGAGTGTCTGAAGTTGCTCCCTGTTTCTGATGGACAATCTTGATCTACGTTATTTAACTTTCTGTTAGAAGCCAATAGGATTTCAAAGTTTAGACTTGTAGGAGATATCGAGTTCCTTACTCTGTGTATTGGGAAAACTTCAGGATTTTTGACACAGTTATTTTCAGAATGTATCCAATTAGGTCTTCCGTGGACCACTGTGAAGAAAGTCGCATCCTCGAGTCTCTAAGAGAGAGAAGGAGAATCTATGTAATAAATATGTCCGGCGTTTTCAACTTCCGCATGAGTCATTTAGGTTGTTCATTTTGGCTATTTCAGAAGCCACTGAGATCCTAAGTATCAACCTGAATGAGTAAGAGTTAATAGAACTTATTTTAGAGAATGTGTCCCCTATTACAAGAAGACATTTTGTATTTTATAATAAGCCAACCCCTTTGTCCTAACTATATTCCTTGGCATCGGGTATTGATGGGTCGCTATTGGCGGAGAAAAAGTATCTGGAAGCATTGCCGGCCTGTGTATCTAGTAACTTCCATCAAACAAAGGCTACCCCGGCTTCTGCTGTAGCTAGGCCCAGTTATCACGTGCCATCTAACTATCCCAGTAGGCCTCTAGGTGTGATCAAATCGGGAAGACTTCAGGACTTATCCCGAGTCCGATGTTTTCGTTGCCGCCAGTTAGGACAGTTTCAGCGATAATGTCCATTGGGGAAGCGCGCAACGCGTGGTGTAGATAAGGGGCCCCCGACGCGTAAGGTTGAGAAGTGTATTATTCCCCTTCTTCCTGTTGAACCATTCCGCTTAGGTTGACTCCCGGACTCGCTTAGCTGGATCCAGGTTCTTGAGGTTCTTTTATTAATGCTAAATTTTTGAAAAGTTTGAAAGATAGTGGTAATATGAATATTGAAAGAGTAGATACCAAGCCATTTATTGTAGGTAGTGGTAATTTATTACTGGTTCGTGAGAGGGTCAATTTGTCCATTACAATTATGGGGTTTTCTTGGAAAAGAAGTTTGTTTTGTATTCCCTCCCTACCCTATGATATTATTTTGGGAAATTATTTTTTATGGGAAACTGAAGCCAGCTGACACGCAGAGAAGTAATGTTTGAATTCTCTCCCAGGATTAAAGTTCCATTGTGTAGTTCTCCTATTATCCTTGGCAGTTGCTACTTGGGTATTTGTGAGGAAGCGATAAGTGGGATTATTTTGAGGTTTCCTGACGTCATCAATCAATCCCAGGTTAGGAAGATGTGATACACTTCCGTATGAGATTGTGGGTATGATCACGTTCCCATGAGATCTGCTCCGTACTCTTGTGACATCCTCCCCTCCCCCCCAAATGAATATCTTCAGAGAGTTGATTGATGATTTAGAATATAAAGGAGTCATTCACCCCTCCAATTCTCCATACGCTAGTCCAACCTTTATAATCTCTAAGAGAGGTGAAGGATATAGATTAATAGTAGATTATGGGAAGATTGATAAGAAAATCCAATTCGATCCTTACCCTATACCAACATCGAGTCGACCTTTCAGCATTTAGGTAGGGCTAAGGTATTCAGTTTGATCGACCTCAATGGGTTTTTTTACAATGTGCCCTAGTGGAATCTTCAAAAAAGTATCCATATTTGGTGAATCCTTGGAGACAGTACGAGTTCAACGACGTCCACCTTGGTTGTAGCATTTGAACATTAGGGGACAAGCA
This sequence comes from Timema shepardi, assembly GCA_902151425.1. NCBI lineage: Eukaryota > Metazoa > Arthropoda > Insecta > Phasmatodea > Timematidae > Timema > Timema shepardi. The sequence continues at coordinate 7,101 of CABFVX010010939.1, read as the reverse complement.
TTGAGTCGTGTTCTGGATCACGTCCTTGCGGATATTAAGTTCAAGTGTGTGTTCATGACTGATGATAAAAGCCTAGATTACTTTTGGTGTTATTTAGAATCTGACCAGGAAGGAGGCTACAAACCCAGTCAGAAAAGTATAAATATGCGAAATTTCAAGAGAGGGACATTGAGGGGTGGGGGCTATAGCCATACAAATCACTCTAGGTGAGGTAGGACATTGGCATTTGTTAGGAATGCAGTGGAATAACCCCAAATACAAAAATAATTTTTGAATACATTATTTGAAACACCAAGGGAGGGGAGGGGAAATTGGGAGGAGGAGAAGAGGATTTCAAAATTTTTCAAAACTTTAAAATAAAACTACTTCTAACTGTGGTAGAAAATTGAAATTTATTAAGCAGGTATAAGAGCTAACCATAAATATTTTTTTTAAATTCAAAGCAAAGGAGCTGAAGATGGGGGAAGGGGGGTTCCCCCAACATTTATAAAACTAATGGGATATAACAGCTCCCATATGGTAGAAATGTGAAATGTACAACGAGGATTTATATTAAAAAGTTTTAAGCCAGATTTTAATGGCCTAATTTTATATAACTTTGATGTCTATCTGTCCACAAAGTTGTTTGAACACCTCTAAGTATCCCATAAATCTGACGTGCCGACAGGTCTAACACAAGGTCCTCTATAAATGACAAAAATATGATTAGTTCGCTTCGGAATAGCGGATCGTCGAAAATTAACATCCCCTTTTCTTTAAAAAATGTAAACTGTTACTGTGTAAATTTAATTCAGCGTACAACCCTAACGGTTAGCAAGAGGCGAAACAAAATAGTTTAGTCTGTTTGAATTTTTTTTTAATCCAATTGTTTTTGCCGCGTCACTCCAATTTTTTCTAGCGCCTTGCCATGACATCGTCTATACAATAAATATTTCCAAAGCCATCTCTATATAAAAGTTTTGTTTTCATTTTCAATGTTTACTTTTAATCTTATGTTTATTATCTGTGCGTGTGCTACAATCGTTTGTTGTGTTCTGTTATTGAAGTCATTCTTGTGTTTTTATGATACTTATGGAATTTTGGATACGACATCGGGGTTTATTTTGGATACGACATTGGACTTGTTATTGTTCTTGAATAGATTGTACTGATTTAAATTGTTTATTGTGGTTCATTGTGACCTATTTAATTAAAATTGTATGGATTTGGGATATATTGGATTCGATATTGTTCTTTTATATTGGTTATTGCGGTTTAAACACACAAAACATCAACACCTTCAGCAGGACTAAGCGCGACCAAAAGAGGAAAATCCACACAGATTCATTCAGGACTCCTTAACTCAAGTCTAAAACTAAAACAACTTGAAGGAATTAATAGAGCAGCGTTCATCATCGAGAGAAGCTCGAAAGAGAATTGGGTTTGAGAGGGAAGGATTATATAATTCAGACCCTGAGAGGCTATGTCCCCATAACTGTAACCACTCCTGAAACTTTAGCCTGGCTAAGGTCGTGTTAATACTAGCTTTATAAATATAACTGTAGCTATTGGCGGCACCAGAATATACAGTAGTATTGTATGTTAATACTACCTGTATAAATATAACTGTAGCTATTGGTGGCACCAGAATGTACAGTAGTGGTACAAAGAGGAGGACCCACGCTAAGAATGTGAGAGACAGCTTGAATGAAAGGGGGAAGGGAGAATCCAAGGCCCACATGAGACGCAGGTCTTGGAGGAAAGGCCGGACAAACTCTAAGACGCGTTGCACGGTGGCGCTCCTGTGTCTGCGTCGCCAACTGGAACAGCGTTTCCTGAGATACGGCCTCATCACACTCCTGGAACACGGCCGTAACATCGACAGGCTATACACTTGTCTGGTTTGATAACCTTGGATGAATCATCAGCTCTTCTCCACGAATCACCCATTTCTAGAGAACTGAGCGGTCCACACCCTCACTTTTATGAATGGACACATCAAAATAGTTTTATTTTATTTCTTTTATGTAACTCTACATTACAGTTAGAGCTTCTTGTAAGTATCTGTATATGTCACTATACAGTACAGTTAGAGCTTCTTGTAAGTATCTGTATATGTCACTATACAGTACAGTTAGAGCTTCTTGTAAGTATCTGTATATGTCACTCTACAGTAATTAGAGCTTCTTGTCAGTATCTTTTATCCTTATTTCTTCACAAATACTACAGAGTACTGTATCTCACAAGAATCTCTACCAATGTAATGGCAAATATGTTACTCTCCCTATTATTTATACATGCTTTTTATTACCATTGCGTCTTACTACCCGTTAGGGATATACACCTATCTATTTATTACGCTAACGGTTTTATGTATTATGAAGGTTACATTTATAGAAAGTATACCTACATTGCGTGGGGAAATAGTGGAAAACCATTTTGTAAAACACCCCCAGTTCAACCGGCCTAGATTCAAACTCAGGCTCCCTCGTCATTGTCGGTCTGTAGCCCGTCCGACCACAGGGCCACCGTAGCTGGTGTTATTACTTCCCTTTTCACATACTCTAGAACATTATTAGTTAGGACTCCTAACTTCCGTTCTATGTCCAAACGGAGCTACTACCATTTTATCTACACTTATATAGGTATTAATATATACTTTAAAACATATATGTAGCCTTTTTATATACTTATAAAATGTATATAATTGTGTAAGCTATGGCTGATTAATAAAATGTGACTTAGTTACCCTGAAGAGACAGTTTTATTATTTTCAAACTTGACAATTTTGACACTGTATCCGCCTTCTAAGAAACCATGTGATTTTGTTAATGAAGTGCCGTGAATCGTTTCAGTTTGTTTCTTAGCAATGGGTTATAATGTGAGCTCATTATTAATGGAACAAGTTAAACTCGGGAGCTCTAGAGAAACAGCAGGCCATGTTTACAATCAACTGTACGTGGACAGTTGTCTGACCTCCCTTCAGGGAACTCCATTTGGTCACACAACTTGGGTAAGGATGAGAAAGATATATACCTTTCTTCTCTGTGATCTGATGTTGCTAAGTCACTAAATGGTGCCTCAGCACTCTAGGAGGGCGGCACACACTTTGGGGTTTCGGGGGAAGATCCCCTTTCAGAAGAAGACAGGAGATGTTTACCGAAGCAATCAGTTTTCAACTCTGACTGTACTAAGTGTTTATAATGCTCTAATAAGTTACTACTCGCTGGATGAGACATAACCACTTCCTCCCCCGATACGTCAATGCTCTTGGTCACGTGGCTGGATGTATGGATGAACCTCATTGGTTCTAATCAGAGTTGGTTGTGTTCTCTGGAATGTGGAGGGTGACACATAGGTTGGTTTGTATTGTTATCTCAGCAAGCTCACAGATAACGACAACCACAATGTAGTCATTCATTAACAAGCGCCCGCCATAAATACGTTCCTTGAATGGAACTGTGTTCGACCGGAACATTGGATGACGGGAGACCGGGGGTAAAATCCAATGGAACTGTGTTCGACCGGAACATTGGATGACGGGAGACCGGGGGTAGAATCCAATGGAACTGTGTTCGACCGGAACATTGGATGACAGGAGACTGGGCGTAGAATCCAATGGAACTGTTCAACTGGAACATTGGATGACGGGAGACCGGGGGTAGAATCCAATGGAACTGTTCAACTGGAACATTGGATGACGGGAGACCGGGGGTAGAATCCAATGAAACTCTGTTCGACTGGAACATTGGATGACGGGAGACCGGGGGTAGAATCCAATGAAGATCTGTTCGACTGGAACATTGGATGACAGGAGACCGGGGGTAGAATCCAATGAAACTGTTCAACTGGAACATTGGATGACGGGAAACCGGGGGTAGATTCCCGACCGGTTGGGTGTGAGCCTACTAAGGGAGGTTTAACCTCAATACTTTTCCAATATACCTCCAAGCAAATGTTGGTTCCCTTCCTCTAAATGTAGCCCTCCTTATTTCTACCCCGTGAGCGTAGTTACTACATCAATTGTAAAATAAAAATAAATAGCAGATATGATTTGAATTAGTTGGAGTCGCAGGAGGGCCCTTTCCTCAAGCAAACGCTGGTGCACAATTTTAAAACCATTCACGGGTTCGGATTTGGTCGAGAGCGGAGTGGGGTCGAGAGATAGGCGCTCGATTCACAACGAGGTCATTTGTTTCTCTTTACATGAACATACAAGTAAACAAACAGTTTACATGTTTTCTCCAACCTGTCTCTTACTCGGGAGGTCAAGGTTTGAAACCCGACCGGTGTATTTGAAGGCGTCTCCAAGTGACAATCCGTGTCACCGGACGGGGCCTTATGACACGTAGCTATAGAACTATAGGGAGAGAAGGGAAATGGCCCGTGCAGAGCTAGAGACCAAAATTAAGAAAATACTGGTACGAATCAATCGTACAAACTTTTTTATGTACTGTATTCAAGTTTGAAACAAAATGTTATAACATATGTTCTCAATAAATCACCTCTAAATAAGTTTTCCTCCGAAAAACTAAAATATCATCTTATTATTATTATTACTAGCAACGCATCTTACTACCCGTTCGGGCTATACGCACTTACGCTAATGTGTAATGGTAGGGTGATTGTGAGATGAAATGGAGGACCTACAGTTTAACGTGGAATCCGAACCACGGTGGAGGCCTGGCATTCCCCACATTCACAAGATGTCTTGTCAGAGGTGAAGGAAGGGATTGGTTATCAGATAAATCTTTGCCGGGACCGGGGATCGAACCCCGGCCGCCAGCATGGAAGTCTGACACCTTACCCCTAGACCACCATGTCACCCTATAAAATTATTTATTATGTAAAAAAAAAAAAACTTAACAGACACCGGTACCCATTTTGAACCAAACCACTAAAGCCACGTAAAAAAAAAAGTCGGCAATATGCTTCCCTTAAAAGATTTCCCCTCTCCCCCCGAAAAACTTTTATTTATGTTTTATTTGTCATGTAAAACAATCCCTATGTATCCATTTTGATCAAAATCGTTAGAGCCAGTTTGTGAAATTTTCAAAAATCCCTTTTCAGTAATCTAAGTAAATGTGTATCAAAAAACCAAGTAAGTATACAATGTTATTAGTCAGGTCAAACACACACAAAGTATCCCTTTTTATCAAAATTTTGAACAATTTTCTAAATATTGGAATTAAAATAATTACTCATCATTAAACTAACTTTCTTTAGGGCTAGAATCAAACTCAAAAACTGTTCCTAAGTATGGCCAGGACCATCATTATCAAGATTGAATAAATTCCAGCAAACCTCAAAGATTCATGTCCAGGGACCAGAAAGACATAATTGAGAAATCCATTTTTTTTTACTTTCTCGCGACCTTACAGAAGTAGAGAAAGGAACCCTTCCTTCACCTCTGACAAGACATCTTGTGAATGTGGGGAATGCCAGGCCTCCACCGTGGTTCGGATTCCACGTCAAACTGTAGGTCCTCCATTTCATCTCACAATCACCCTACCATTACACATTAGTGTAAGTGCGTATAACCCGAACGGGTAGTAAGACGTGGTGCTAATAATAATAGTAATAATAATGATGATAATAATAATAGAGAAAGGATTTTTATCGTCGAAAGAAATTGAACTCGAGATTTTGATGAATTTCAACATTTCATGACACCCGAATCCAAAAAAAGTGTTTTTTGAATTTCTGTCTGTCTGTACCTCCAACTAGAGCCTAAACTATTTTACCGATTGATCTAAAACTTGATATCTAGGGTTTCCCCGAGGGGTTTTGGATATCTAACCCTAAAATTAAGGGTAGTTTACTGATGGGCGAAAAGAAAAAATAGTTTTTCTCTAAATCACTTCTTACGACTTTCATTAAAATTAGTATCTAGGCGTTGATTAATGTCATACACAAAATTGTTATTTTCAACTATTAGAGATACTAAAAAATTTATAATTGCAAAATTGTAGTACTATTAAAAATAAAATAAATTATTTAAAATATACCTTATAGAACAATAGTTTTTGAGATATTGGCAAATATATTAATACAATTTTGTGAGCTTTAATTGTACAGAAATGCCACTTAATATATTTAACGCAATAATCCTCTAATGCCATAGAGTAATTAAATATTATAAGTCTCTTAAAAAGTTGATGTTCTTTTTCCTTCAACCTCTTAGAAGAAATGTTTGTACAGCAATGATTTGTCTCTATTATTTTAGACTCAATAGTCAATATTTACATTTTTTTGGGTCAAAATATATAAACGAGGAATTTAATAGCAATGCGATGACCTGAAAATGTATAGCACCTAATTAAATGTAGAAAATTTTGAACCGGAAGTCAAAATTTTAATACGAAGTGTTGACCCTTGTGGAACTTATATCGATCTTTTTTATTGGCCCAAATATAGAAATGAGGACATAAATTCTTTAAAAACAAACATATAAAATTTAAATCCTGGAGTCAAAAATTGTTTTACATTAGTAAAACGCAATTTATGCTTGTGTTTGCTAGTGTATTGCTAGTGTATTGCTAGTGTATTGCTAGTGTATTGCTAGTGTATTGCTAGTGTATTGCTAGTGTATTGCTAGAGTATTGCTAGTGTATTGC
>CABFVX010010938.1:0-12341 GCA_902151425.1 Timema shepardi | reverse complement strand
TCAGCAATAAGTTAGTTGTTAAGCTGTGTATCAGCAATAAGTTAGTTGTTAAGCTGTGTATCAGCAATAAGTTAGTTGTTAAGCTGCGTATCAGCAATAAGTTAGTTGTTAAGCTGCGTACCAGCAATAAGTTGGTTGTTAAGCTGCGTATCACCAATAAGTTGGTTGTTAAGCTGTGTATCAGCAATAAGTTGGTTGATAAGCTGTGTATCAGCAATAAGTTAGTTGTTAAGCTATGTATCAGCAATAAGTTGGTAGTTAAGCTGTGTATCAGCAATAAGTTGGTTGTTAAGCTGTGTATCAGCAATAAGTTAGTTGTTAAGCAGTGTATCAGCAATAAGATGGTTGTTAAGCTGTGTATCAGCAATAAGTTAGTTGTTAAGCTGTGTATCAGCAATAAGTGGGTTGTTAAGCTGTGTATCAGCAATAAGTTAGTTGTTAAGCTGTGTATCAGCAATAAGTTAGTTGTTAAGCTATGTATCAGCAATAAGTTAGTTGTTAAGCTGTGTATCAGCAATAAGTTGGTTGTTAAGCTGTGTATCAGCAATAAGTTAGTTGTTAATCTGTGTATCAGCAATAAGTTAGTTGTTAAGCTATGTATCAGCAATAAGTTGGTTGTTAAGCTGTGTATCAGCAATAAGTTAGTTGTTAAGCTGTGTATCAGCAATAAGTGGTTGTTAAGCTGTGTATCAGCAATAAGTTGGTTGTTAAGCTGTGTATTCAGCAATAAGTTAGTTGTTAAGCTGTGTATCAGCAATAAGTTAGTTGTTAAGCTGTGTATCAGCAATAAGTTAGTTGTTAAGCTGTTTATCAGAAATAAGTTACGCTTATGGTTTTAGCGATTAGGAAGGTTAAGGAAGTGTACCCGCGATTGCGCGGAGGAAGAGTGGAAAACTGTTTTAGAAAACTCCCCTCAGTACACCTGACCGAGATTATAACCTGGATCTCCCCGTCAACGGCAGGCCAGTCTACTGCGAGAGTAGCACCTTAGACCATGTGGCCACCGGAGGGGGCCACGACAAGCAGTTCCCCCAATATCAATCAACAAAACGTGGTAGAGCCCAACAATGGTTTACCGTGGATTCATTCGTTCGCTGAAAAACTAGCGCGGAGCAGGAACGTGGCCACGTGACGCGTTCTGAGCCAATCACAAGAATCCAACTTAATCGGCGCGAGCTGTTCTGCTGAAGTTCAACTATTCTCTACTTTGTCCGCTCTGCTCGAGATGTTCTGCACAGGAGAACCAATCAAACCTCAGAACCAACCATCTCACATCAGTGCGCATGCGCTGTAGAGCTAGAAGCTAGCATGGCAGCTTCGTTGGCCGTAATAGTTTGTTGATAACTGGCTGTTTTGAAGCGTTGCAATGCATTATGGGTCAACTCGAGTGTGTGAGTTACTGCGCAGACTCTGCCTTCTATTGTTCGGCGAGCGTGTGGATCAAGCTTCACTTTGAGTACACAATGTATTGAAGATGTTATTTCTGTACTCTCGTCTAGTCGGGAATTGAAAGAGTATTTTTAAAGTGACATCTTTCTAACATCAAGTTGTAAGACTGATTATTATTATTATTATTATTATTATTATTTGCACCGCGTCTTACTACCCGTTCGGGTTATACGCACTTACGCTAATGTGTAATGGTGGGGTGATTGTGAGATGAAATGGAGGACCTACAGTTTAACGTGGGATCCGAACCACGGTGGAGGGATTGGCTTTCCTCACATTCACAAGATGTCTTGTTAGAGGTGAAGGAAGGGTTTGGTAATCAGATAAATCTGTGCCGGGACCGAGGATTGAACCCCGGACCTCCCAGCACAGAAGTCTGACACCTTACCCCCTAGACCGCCAGGTCACCCAAGACTGATTAAACTGCAGTTAGGCCAGGATGGTCCAAAGAGTTTCATCTCAAGAGACAACTAGGACTACCAGTTGCGCCACGGGCTGAAGAGACTAACACCATCAAATTGATACAGACCTAAAACAACACTTGATAAACAATTATTTTCGATAATTATTTCTATGATAAATAGGTGACCTGGCGGTCTAGGGGTAAGGTGTCAGACTTCTGTGCTGGCGGCCGGGGTTCAATCCTCGGTCCCGCCACAGATTTATTTGATTACCAAACCCTTCCTTCACCTCTAACAAGACATCTTGTGAATGTGGGGAATGCCAAGCCCTCCACCGTGGTTCGGATTCCACGTTAAACTGTAGTTCCTCCATTTCATCTCACAATCACCCTACCATTACACATGAGCGTAAGTGCGTATAACCCGAACGGGTAGTAAGACGCGGTGCTAATAATAATAATAATATGATAAATTGTGTATCTTGTTGGATTTTACTGTTATAAACGGGTTTATCAATCTCCCAAAAAGATATTGTGAAATTTGTACACAAATTATCTCTCTCTTTCTCTCAAACACACACACACACACACACACACACACATACATAACATTTTAACAAAACAACTTAGCACCATAGCTATATTATATTTATACGTATTGATTTAATCAAATGAATGTATAACTCAATTCAACCATGAATCATTGTCTACACATCTGCTACCTGAGGGATTCCTTTTAATTTCCCTCAAGAATGCTGTTAGGGGCACATTTCCACTGAGTGCGGGCTGCAGGCCTATTGAGCCTATTGGGTATTTCCTCATCATGACGTGTTTGTCCCTGCAGGAGTTCCTCGACGGACGGTCGGACTACGTCACCGCTGCCATGGACAGTGAACTAGGGGTGACCTACGGTCGTGCCGTGTGTATCCCAGAACTGAACCAACACTTTGGACGCCCCGTGCGCGTGGAGGTGCGTGATACGGACAGTGACATGGCCGGTGCAGGGGCGGGCCGGATAGACATATTGTGTGCGTTCCGAGGTGGACAGCTACGACCGGGCAGTCAACAAGGCCGTCACGCTGGTGCTGCTGTGAGTGAGTATAACATGAACCTTTGGCAGTCAACAAGGTCGTCACACTGGTGCTGCTGTGAGTGGGGATAGCATGAACCTTTGGCAGTCAACAAGGCCGTCACACTGGTGCTGCTGTGAGTGAGGATAACATGAACTATGGACAGCATGGGCAGACATCTGTGTGTGGTCGGAAGGGTTCGACTGAATGCTAATATATCGACCAGTCACGTGATCGAGCTTCAAGCCTTTCGAACTCCCATTCTTGTTATTAACAATGGCGTACTAATTGTGGTATGGATGCAATAGAATACATTCTAAATATATACGACTGTGTATGCCACTATACCTACTGGAGTGACTATTTTATCTTATATCTATCTTATATTCTATCTTTATTTATTTTGATTTTATTGCAATGATGTAACCTAAGTAATTGATTACCTTTTCACGGCTAAAGCGATTGTTCCTCTCCCGTCACAATTTCCTGGTAATGACGTAACTAATCAAACTTGAAAGCTGCTAGCAGACTCTTTGTTTAACACCCTTCTAATAGAGTGCACGCATCCAAAAGGTTTTGAACTTGAACCAATTCTATTTATTTATATTACTATAATTTTTAACTTAACTCCAGATGGAGTGTTGTAACTTATGTTTATTTAACTTCTAAGTTATACTTATTTATAAAATGGTTCATCTTTTCTCGTTTGATCTGTTTAAGATGATGTGTCTGCTACAATATGTTGGATTTGGAAAGGACTGATGGGGATGGAGAGTCCATGTGTTATTAACGTGTGAAAGAAAAGAGGTTGTAGCACATAATATGTGCAGGGGGTTTTCTGGTGCAATAAACTTTAATTGGTTGTTTAAAATTTTATTAATAACTAGTTGACCACTCGGGATGTTTTTGTAATCTGAAAAAGAACACTTTAAAATTCTTTCAATGAAAATATGTTACGCAAAGCTGAGAATAGGCCACAATATAGTGTTTTGTAGCCGCCATCTTGAAACAAAACGGAGGACGTAAATTATAATCAGTTTACATGTTAATCGAAGGTCTGAGCTATGTCCATGCGAGATTCCAGTACAATCGGCGAAGCGATTGTTTTTTGCGTTAAAGATTCTTATATAGTCTATTAATAGGATGATGACTTGCACCTGTGGACATGAGGCCAAAGGCGTCAGTCTCATGTAGTCTGGTTTGTCGGTGATAGGAAGGTCGTGGCTCAAGTCGTGAATGGGTGTTTTCCCCCCCTGAATTGTTTCCCGCCTTCACTCCAAGTAAATGCTTGTAGCATTAGCTACAAAACAAGGAGAATGAAGACGATGTGGTATGACCTACATACCCCATTGCACCGTCCAAAGTGTTGCTTAACATTTCCACAATTTAACAACAACACATCCGATCAAGCCCGTGACGCCCAAAGAACTGACTATGTCGACCCAAGTTCGAGCGGTGACCGCTAGAGGTCGCGGAGGGATAGAACATTCCAAAGTGTTTGAGAAGGGAAGTGATTCCAGTTCTAGTCCATCGAAGAAGATTCCCGAACATTCTCAGAGCTTCATGATAATGTGTTTTTTCATACGTATCCCCTCCCTCGGGACCCAATTATGTTCCTCGTCTTCCCCTTTCTCTGGGTGTAAGCGTATATAACGCCAGTAAGTTGCCATTAGCGGTATCTTGGGAGAGGAGAAAGGAACCTTGGCTGCGCGTTTGAAAAATGTAAGGGACATTTAATGTTTCAGCTTAGATAATTTTAAATATGTAACATTTCAAAATTCTTCTTTCGGCTTATTAGTTTTCTTTGTTTGTAATTTAAAATACTCTGGCAGGAGAGATTGCATTTAAAATTGATTATGATAAGGTTTTCCAAAGACTATAATAATGAACATTAAAATCATGGCTGAGATCGATGGTTAGATATTGATATACGAATTCTCTTTGATCGTAGAAATAGATAGAAAAATAATTATGTAGTAAGATCGGATATTTAATTCATTGTGTTTAATAATAATACTTATCTCTACCAATATTGATCTATTAAGGCAGATATTAACTTAGTATTGAAATATCAGAGAATATTATTGCGAGTAATTTTGATTTTTCTTTGTTATTTATTCGTGGAGGATGTTTAGTCTTTTTGAAAGAGTAAAGAATTAAGTTTGTTTTGGTAATGACAGAATAGAATGCCTCAATATATCTTGCTTTTGTTAAGAATCAGTTCAGATTCATTTTCTATCTGTATCTATATGGGATACTTTGAAATATCAATTACTATCATGGTTATATTTATCTTAGCGTATCATTCTAGTAATTTTGTAAATAGGGTTGTGTTCTTGGAGTAAATGAGTTTAATTATTTTTGGACTATATACTATTCTTTTGTGAGTAGGTTTTATGAGAAACTTGCGACTTGATAAATTTATTAAATTTTAAAGTAACTTTACTTATGTTAATGAAGAAAGTAATTTTGAAATTACCTTTTATATTAACTTTTACATACACATATATAACCTTTAATATATTCTTAAAATACGTATATCTTCTTTATTTTTTGTACCATCATACATGGTGTTCATCTATTTTAATATATATATAAAATAAACATTTAAAACTGATTTCTTGTTCTTTACTTTATGTTATGGTAAAGTGACTTCACGTCTTAAGAGTACCCTTAGGTTATATATATATATATATATATATATATATATATATGTATGTATGTATGTATGTATGTATGTATGTATGTATGTATGTATGTATGTATGTATGTATGTATGTATGTATGTATGTATGTATGTTTGAGTTGCTATGAGGTTTCTAAGATGGGAAGGTGACCTGGTGGTCTAGGGGTAAGGTGTCAGACTTCTATGCTGGCGGCCGGGGTTCAATCCTCGGTCCCGGCACAGATTTATCTGATTACCAAACCCTTCCTTCACCTCTGACAAGACATCTTGTGAATGTGGGGAATGCCAGGCCTCCACCGTGGTTCGGATTCCACGTTAAACTGTAGGTCCTCCATTTCATCTCACAATCACCCTACCATTACACATTAGCGTAAGTGCGTATAACCCAAACGGGTAGTAAGACGCGGTGGTGATAATAATAATAATAATAATAAACATTAAAATGTTTAATCAAAGGAGGTTATCACAAGTGACGTTATTATGTTACTTCTGCAACAGCCGTGAGTACAGTGTTTACTACCTCTGCTAATATTGTGCGGTATGAGATCTGGTAGCCTCATGGCTTCTTTGGTGCTGACTGACAGCTCACAGCTGACTTCTGATGGCTTTGAAAAGTCACCAGACCAAATTACGTATCCCTACGCCGAGCCAGATAATCTGCAAAAACATGAGTTTAGCAGCTGTCACTTCTGACAGTCAAAAATTTGGGTGTATACCTAAATGTTGACTGTCAGAAGTCAGCTGTGAGCTGTCATTCAGCACCAAAGAAGCCACGGGGCTACTGTATATTGACTAAATGATACATCTTAAGACGTCAAACTCTTAATAGTAGAAGTGCCGATGACGGAGAAATCAGGATTGGAATTTTGGTTTGGTGTATTGAGGGTAGTTTTCCTAAATGGCCGTGCACTTTCCCTCCACGCAAATGCAGATACACTTCCTCAAAATTCGACCTTCCCCATCGAGACACAATCAAAACTTCCCCCCCAGCTCAACTTGTATCATCTCGATAGTCTTCCCTCTGGTCTCCGGGACGCAGGCGAACACAAAGACCGCCGCCACGATGTTGAGCACGCCGTAGACGAGGAAGGTCCCCGCGGAGCCGATACTCACGACCATCCCGGGGAACAGTTGCGTCACGAGGAACAGGGCGAGCCAGTTGACTGTTACGACGACCCCCGTCACCCACCCTTTAGACTCCGTGGGGACGAGCTCGGCCATCATGAACCAGGGTATGGGCCCGAAACCCACGCTGAACGCGCACAGGTAGAGCGCCAACAGCACCAGGGGCAGCCACTCGACCAGCGTGACGTCATATCCGAGCACCTTCAGGTAGCCGTGCAGGGAGATCCCCGTGAGGCACGCCCCCATCAGGGTGCTGGACAGCAGGAGGAGGGTCCGCCGACCCAACCTATCCACGAAGGCGAACGTGGCGAGAGTCATGAGGAACTCGACCAGGCCTAGTACCGCCGTGGAGACGTACGGAGACATGCTCGATCCAGCCTCTTTGAAGATGTCCACCGTGTAGAACGTGAGGGCGTTGATCCCCCCGAGTTGCCTCAACACCAGGAGCGACAGAATGATGTAGAAGGACTTGGCCGTGGGTCCGGTGAAGTTCTTCACCGTGAACACTCCGGACAGAGAGGCCGGGTTGAGCGAAGTTATGCTCCTGGACTGAAGATCCACCTTGGTCTTGTCGACCAGCCTCTGCAAGGAGCGGATCTCCTGGTCCGGGTCGTAGTTGTCGCGCTTCTTGCTACGTAACCACCTGAGAGCATCTTCGGCCTCCTTCGTCTTGTTCTTCAGCAGAAGATGCACCGGAGACTCTGGGATGAAGAACAGCAGGATGGCGGACAACACCTTGAACACAGCGACCATTGATCTCGATTAACAAACAGCTCGACGAAGCCGACATGTTGGAAAAATAAAACGTGACAAGGATCTGATATTCCCTCGACTTCTAGTCGATATTCGTTCGATAGTGTATTTCCAACCAAGATTGGCACAGCCATTTTAAATATGTCCGGATTATTCGAGTTGATTACTCCAATTTTGGATCTGAGCAACTACAGTAGCCCCGTGTCTTCTTTGGCGCTGACTGATAACTCACAGCTGACTTCTGACTGTCAACATTTAGGTATATACTTAAATTTTGACTGTCAGAAGGGACAACTACCAAACACGTGTTTTTGCAGATCATATGGTTCGGAGTAGGGATACATAATTTGGTCTGGTAACTTTTCAAAGCTGTCAGTCAGCACCAAAGAAGCCATGGGGCTACTGTATTTAGATGATAGATCCGCCAGTTTGAGGTTTTAAATATGATACCTTATGATTTGACTGTGAACACTGGATTTGTTAGAGAATGTTTTACTTAGGAGTAATCATTTTGGTTTTGATAGAGAGTTTAGGGTATATAAGCCTCACTGTGATAGTAATCACTGTACTCCTGTTGGTACGGGGGGCCCCCTGGGGGGGGGGTACTCACCGCGGTGAAGGCGCTGCTGATGTTGAGCCAGAGGTAGGGCAGGGAAGCCCCGGCCGTGTACACCCACAGGATCCCGACGGTCAACATGAGGTCGTAGATGACCCCCAACGAACCCCTCACACGCGCGTCCGCGATCTCCTCGTTATAGAGAGGGGCCATAACGGCCCCCAGACCCAGCGAAATGCCTTGGATGAACCGCGCGGTGCACAGCAGCGCCACCTGCAACAATAGCTGCACAGCTCTAGACCTCGGCTGAAGTGACACCAGCTACCCACACCTGGCTGAAGTGACACCAGCTACCCACACCTGGCTGAAGTAACACCAGCTACCAACACCTGGCTGAAGTGACACCAGCTACCAACACCTGGCTGAAGTGACACCAGCTACCCACACCTGGCTGAAGTGACACCAGCTACCCACACCTGGCTGAAGTAACATTAGCTACCCACACTATTTAACTCGTTAGTCCGCCATTGTTGAGCTCACGTGTCTGTCAGCGAAGATAATGATGATCCATCCCACCAACAATGGGACATTCATGACCTGCAGCATGGTTCTCCTCCCGAAAGCATTGGCCAGTTGCCCCGCCGGCAGCGAGCCGACCAGACATCCTATAGCCACCAAGGAACTGATGATAGATCCCTCCGCGACCGACACTGTGTTGTCGGGCAGTAATCCAATGCTCGCATTGTTGTCGAAGCGCACGCGGTGTTGCCCGAGGTCCTCGCTGACGTTGTAGTACGTGTAGTTGCCACCAGAGTGTGTAGTTGTGTCGTCGCCCGCCAGAGCGCTCTGCAGGTATGGTAGAGCCGGCGCAGACCAAGCGAACACGCTGCCGCAGCAAATGGTGTTGATTGAGGCTGAAATGAAGCACACAGCACGTTTCAACAATCATTGATGTTAAATACGTTTATGAAGTGTCTTTGAAACATTTTAGTGTGACGTTTAATCGCGTCACGAATGTTATGACGCGATTTCTCGTCACATTCATAGATTATGGTCGAACATACCACTTACTCTACTGCTTCCTTTTGGATAGTCTCCACCACTTATGGTATTTTAATGGAGTGATTTTTTTTTATGTACACAGTCAAAAGCTTTTCATAGATCATTGTGATTTCTTTAGTTTATATTATATTTTTAGCAAGTGGTGTATTTTACTATAATTACGTGATTAAATAATAATGTACTGTAATTAAAAATGCTTGTAATAGTTGCCTACATGGATGTGTTGGGGGAATCTAAATGGTGAAACCAGGCGTTACTCTCCAGCTGGTAGCAACACGTGTTTTATCTGACCACGTTATTCTCCAGCTGGTAGCAACACGTGTTTTATCTGACCACGTTACTCTCCAGCTGGTAGCAACACGTGTTTTATCTGACCACGTTACTCTCCAGCTGGTAGCAACACGTGTTTTATCTGACCACGTTACTCTCCAGCTGGTAGCAACACGTGTTTTATCTGACCACGTTACTCTCCAGCTGGTTGCAACACGTGTTTTATCTGACCACGTTACGGTATTTGGTTTGTCTGGCCCAAACATCCTCCCCACATCCATTTGGGATCTTTTAGGGTGCTAGTCCTCAATATTGACATCATTCACCCTCATAATCCTGTTCCACTGGCTTAAAACAACTTATTAACTTACATTACTCCTTAGTTTTCTAAAAGTCACAACATATTATATTTGATTCCTGATAAAAACAACACGCGAAGTGATGATGTCTCAATTCACTTACAAATGCAGGCAGCCAGATACTGGGGTAGTTTCCTCCCCGTCTGCAGGGGTAGTTTGTCTCCATCCATCCCCCACACAGCGCCAACATGTGAAGGGAGGTTTTGTTCCACCAGACACCTGAGCACACTGAGGTAACGGTAAACGGAAGGCAAGCACCGAGCATAAGTACTGACCAGGTGCTTGACAATTCTAGATTATGTTGAGAGCCGCGCCATTTGTAGCGTTCAATTTGGGGGGTACAAGGGGAAAAGGAGGAAAGCCACATTACAGACAACATTTACAATATCTTAGACTCACAAAGATCTCAGCAAATACTTTTTTAAAATAAATTTAAATAATAATAATATTGCCCGTCTGTGCTACATCGTTCGTAGCCCATTGGTGGAAAGACTAGCCTGTACTAATGTACCGATACCCAGGGGATGCTCGAATGTACTAATAGTAAATCCTTTCTGTGTCCAGATGAGATTATATTGATGGTGATAGCTAGTATGAGGGTGATAGCTAGTATGAGGGTGATAGATAGTATGATGGTGATAGTTAGTATGATGGTGATAGTTAGTATGATGGTGATAGATAGTATGATGGTGATAGTTAGTATGATGGTGATAGTTAGTATGATGGTGATAGATAGTATGAGGGTGATAGATATTATGAGGGTGATAGATATTATGAGAGTGGAAACTCAATACAACTTGAGTCCATCTGACCAGACCCTGGTCACTGTTGGGGTTATTCCCCTTTCGAGAAAACTACCCAAGGTACCAGCCAAGGATCGAACCAGGGACCTCTAGACTCGTAGCCATGTGCAGTTAATAAATACGTCCTAGTTGTTTTTATATCGATGGAGATATTGAGACTCGAGTCCCTGGACGGAAGGTCCAAGGAAACCGGACGGTTAGTAAGACGCGGTGCTGCTGTATATAGTTATATATTAGAGATGTTTGGAGTCCTATATTTCTCGAATACGACTATTAAATCTGCTTTCGTATCTTCGAGTCTTAAATAATAGACTTAAAAGTTTGAGTGAAAATATTTAAAATTTAATTTAAAAAATGGTTCAAGGATTGTTGCCGTATGAAAATGATATATTATTTGTCAAACAGCAAATATAACACTTCCTTAATAATTCTAAATTAATATTTTTTTATTATTTTTTTATGATTCTTTCAGGACCGCGTCTTACTACCCGTCCGAGTTATTCGCTTATCTACTAATTATAATGGTAGTTTTAAGGATAAGGAAGGTTACATTTGTAGGAAGTGCATATGAATTTGCGTGAAGGGAGGGTGGGAAGCTATTTAGGAATATACCCCCCCCACTCCTCGGTACACCTGACCAAGGTTCGAACCTCGAGCTCACCGTCGTTGGCAATCTAGTGTAACACTCCGTAGACCATGTGGCCACCAATGCGGGCTATCTTGTCCCTCCCCAAACCACATTTATCCGTTATGTTGATGAGAACTAAATCTTTGGCCTGACGTCCTGTGTTGGGAATGGAAAACAATATTTAATATGTTTGAATATAAAGAAATAATGTTATAAGTACAGTCTAATTTCCATAGGAAGGGTTCTATCTGACAGCTGGCAAAGCTACTAGATCTACTTTCCTGTATTCATACGTCAAGTCACGGGATCTTCAGCTGTCACGTATACGATAACATTAATATACAGAGTGAGGCATTTAAGTAGAGAGATCAGAATATTCCAAAAACGAAGCATTTTAGAAAAAAAATTGTTTTGAATAATTTATTTTTTATTTTTAAATTTATAAAAGAACAGCAATGGTTATTTTTGATATGGTGGAATTTTCAAGGTTATTTCAATTTAAACTTTGTTTTTTTAAAATGGAAACCCAATATATTTGAAACAGAATTCTATTATACTCACACAAAAAGTTTTATTCTGAATCATTATTTTATTCAAAATCCAATTTTTGAAGATATTTAATTTGTATTTTCTTATAACAATTTTTATTCAAGAATTTTTTTTATTATATTAAAATTGTATCAACGCTAATGGACATCGTTTTTGTAAATGTATTAAAGTGATTTTGTAAATAATATTCCAGTTAACGTAATAAATAATAAAATAATGCGATAAAAACTGTCATAAAATATTCTAGCTAAGATGTTTAAAAAAAATTATGTCAAATAAAATAAGTTATCAGACAAAAGTTTTTTTTATGCAAAGTAAAATTCCGTTAAAAAAATGTATAGGCTTTCATTCATAAAACCAAAGATGACCTTGAAATAACCTTAAAGACGTCCAACAAATCAAAAATAACTAGTTCTAATCACTTTTCACAGAAAAAAATCAATAAATTCAAAACAACTTTTTCTAAAATGTTTCGTTTTCTGAATACTCTGCTATCTCAACTTGAATGCCTTATCCTGTTTAGTAAGATGTTATAAATGTTATTCTTATTATTAGCACCGCGTCTTACTACCCGTTCGGCCTATACGCACTTACGCTAATGTGTAATGGTAGGGTGATTGTGAGATGAAAT
>CABFVX010010937.1:0-12342 GCA_902151425.1 Timema shepardi | reverse complement strand
GCTCTACCGAAACTGACTGCCGTGGACAACGAACCTAAGAAGAAGATGACAACGCGAGGCCATCATCAAACCAGAGATGACCACATTGAGAGGATGACTAGTTACAAAAATGGCGCACAACGCGGGGTTCTTATCAATCAGCTGTATGATGGCTGACTAGTTACAAAAATGGCGCCATAACGTGGGGCTGGTAACCAAAACAACGCAGATGTCGATGCGTGACTAGTTACATGAGGTGAAAGATTCAATCATCGAATTCAGTAAAACATTGAATCCTCGAACCTCGAATACTTGTCAGGATTCGGTGGATTCAAAGATTTGAGTGGCCCATCTCTAATATTATGTCTTCAATTGTGTTTAAGGATATAATCGGGAGATGGAATATAGGAAAAGAGGGATATTATCATCCAATATTGACATATGGCTATGAAACCTGGACATGACCGAACAAAGAGAGATTTAATTAGATTGCAGGCAGCAGAGATGAGGTTCCTGAGAGGCATTGAGAATATAACAAGACGAGACATGATAAGGTATTAAATAAATTAGGGATGGCGTAAGAAATATCATTAGAAGAGACAGTAAAGAGAAAAAGCTTGCGGTGGTTAAGTCATGTGATGAGAATAGCTGAGGACAGAATGTCTAAGAAAGCCTTACATAACCAAGAGAAGGGTGGAAAACCTATTGGAAGACCACAGTCAAGATAGATGGACCAAGCACAGAAGGACATGAAAGCTAAAGAAGAGGACTGGAGACGTGTGACCGAGGGAGAAGTTAGGAGAGATCGATAGGAATGGAAGAGCATGTGCCAGACGACATGTAGAAGCAGAAATGTCTAATGATGGTGGTGGTGGTGGTGGTGATGTCTTGAATTCGAAAATAATAAATTTTATGTATAGAATCCATACTAATATTGAACAGGATCTTTTTTATTAGTTTCTCCCAAAAATTTGGAAAATAAAATAAGCCTTTGATATGAAATTAAAAAAAAAATTAAATTGAGTGATTTATTAAAACGTATATAAAACTGAGTCTGTAAATTATTGCTTGTCAAAAAGTGCATATTTTTTCTATTAAAAGTGTTTTACATTTCTTGTTTGTTTTACTTTCATTGTAAAGTACTGTAAAAAAATGTAAACAAAATTGCAACTATTGTTCAACCAAAGTCTAGACCCTTAAATTAAGGTGTCTGAATTGTATTTCTACTTGAAACTACAAAAACCTAATTTATTTGTATTGTTACTTTTTGTTCCTTGAGAAACTTTTCTCTCTCGTGTCGCATGCGGCGCCATTGTTCCTCGTCTTCTTCTTCTTCTTCATAGAGACCCTCATCTCCTGAATCTTCTCGAGGACCGGTTTCTTCTAAACCATCTACAAGCAAGAAAGTACGCTGTTCAGAGATTGCCAAATATTTTTTAGGTGTTCTAGAAATTCTACTTATGAGTGTTTAAGCAAGTTTTGAATAATACTTAATATTTATATAAATTTTGCCAACTATATTTAAAATATGTATACCAGTAAGTAATAAAAAGTTGTGCCACAATTTTACTAACTACTTTAATTCAAGATTTTCACTTAAAAAATTTAAAAATATTCTTAGTAAAAAAATAAACATTTAGCCAAGGGGGTCCACTCAAAATCAAAATAATGAATTGTTGACCATCGTCATGAATCAAGCCCAGGACCATTTAAATAATAGGCAAGCAATTTAAGTGACTATGCTAAACTGTAAGCAAACTTCTTTCTTACCAATGTTCTTCCAGCGAAACTTCCTCTCTCTGCCTCCCCCCTCAGAGTGAAGCTCACCATCCTCCAACAGAAGTTCCTGGAGGAGACGCACTTCCCGTTGGTCGTCATCAAGAATACGACGCCTGGCAACAACAAATTCTTTCATTGGTTGAGCAATATTAACATTTGTTTGAGGGCAAAATAAGGGTGGTGCATGCATGTGAGTAGCCATGTAAATGTGAATATTTAACCCACTCCCCCTAATCTTCTTTAAACACAGGGGATCCCTTAAGAAAAAAAGTTAATTTGTATAAAATATTACTGATAATCCAGTTTTTCATAGCTCTAAACGCAAAACCATCAAACCTTGGTATTTTATGTTCATTACAAAATTATTTTCAACAATCAAAATATAGTAAAAACTAAATACTAATACAGTAAACACCCAATTATTTGTCCTCTTGTAATCGGTTGTATGGCCTATCTGTGCAACCAACCAGGGCATTTTTATTTTTGGTTGTATGATAACTGAGCTTTTAAAGAGTGTCTATTGACCTTGTACTCTCACAAACGTCACAAACCATTTTCTCTAAATAAACTTGTTTGTTAAGGAAGTGTTATTATGTAATGTGATGGTTAAGGACCGGATATTGCCTATTTGGTTTTTAATTTAATTGAATGTAAAGCATAGGCAGTTGATATATATATATATATACGTATTTCTTGTTATTACGAGTAAATGTGTTAATTTTCTAGTACCTATAATTGCCTATTTTGTTGGTTCTTTCCTATTTTATGAATTAGCTCCTAAACACACCTATTTAGGCTTTGGCCTCTCTCTCTCTTTCACATGGTGTGGATTTTCTGCTGAAGGAGGGAGTCAAGTTGTTTGGAGTAAGCTTGAAAATAAACACTTTTTAAATAGGTCCCAATGAGCATAAATTGAGTGGAGGACAATGAGAGTAGTGGGAGACATCTTGGGAGGAAGCAACATGCCTTTGCCAGAGAAAAGTTTAACTTCTTCAGAAAAGGCAAATTTGAAATTTTCTCCCTTGACATTGTGTGAAGTAGAACTCGACTTTTCAGATTATAACAAAAAAATCCTATCTGAAAATATAATCTATTTCACTACTGAAAATCTAGAAATTTAAGGAGTGACCCGCTTTGGTGGTCGAATGGGCTTAGGCATCACTCTCGCAGTAGGCTGGACTACGGATGAAGGGGAGATTGAGATTAGAATCTCTGTCCAGTATACTTAAGGTGTTTTTTTACTAAATAATTTCCTACTATACCTCCACACAAGTGCAGATACACTTCCTCTGAATTCCACCTTCCTAACCCCTAACATATTAGTGTAATTAGTATAACATTTATGTATGACACAAATAAGTAGTGAGACAGGGTGATAAAAAAAAGAAGAGGGAAATAAAGGAAATATGTAAAGTGTGACCTGTGTTCTCCTTTTCATTTTAAGAGCCATATTGTGTTAGTTACTATTATATGTTTCTATCCACCTTTCCTGTACCGTATTTAAAATACAATATAATTACCTCATAAAGCAAAATGAGGTTTTCCTTATAGAGATGTATTATATATATTATCATCCTATGATCTTTTCCTGTGTTTGTTCTTTATTTTATTAATTATACATGTTCCTATCTAAGTGTCCTATAACTATTTACAATTTTTCTTTTTTCCCTTTTGTGTTTTTTGGTTTCCTCTTTTAGGAAGTTGTGTTGTGTATTTCACACTCCCTCCTGATAAGTTCCGATAGAATGAAACCTAGGTCAGAGGATTGAGCGAAAACGATTAGTTTTCTTCAAGAGGCAGCCATTACCTCTTTGTCCAATGGCAGCAGTGTAAAGTGTGAACTGTGTTCTTCTTTTCAATATAAAAGCCACATTGTGTGTTCCTTTTTTAAGTGTTTGTATCTACTTTTCCTGTAACTTATTCCAAAAATAATATTATTAGTTTATTAAAGTTAAACTAACATTATCGTTAAGTAGACAGATACTCGAAACTTCAGTCACTCTTATTTTAAAACTACCTAAGTCAAGCCAAATGAGCACCGTTAACTAACATAAATAGCAATATTAAATGTTCCCAGAATATATTTAAGGTCTCAGGAAAAAATATGTTTAGCACAAAATAATGATAGAAATGATTTTCATATCAAATTATATATGAAATACACTTTCACCAGACTTATTTGCATCAAGGCACATACTATGTTAATGTTCTTATTTGTAATGGAATCCATTTTCTTTTGTATTATATACAATAATAGTTGGATAAACTAATATTATTTGAATTCCAACAGAACTTTTTGTGAGGTTTATTAACTAACTCATAAGACGTAACCAGGCAAACTGGCTCATTTTAGAAATGTATTTAGTATTCTTATCTTCACATTAATTTATCCAGATTAGTTTAAATATCTGGATGTTTTATTGTGTAAGTAATTATAAAAATTCATGCAATTAATTTTTTATCTAAGAACTTTTCAGTCAATCTTGAAATATACTTTTATAATTTGTTTATATTTATACCAAAAATGTTTGATTCGTTTAAATTTGCACTTATTAGTTTATTTTTCTCTTTTCTTTATTAGTATCAATTTCCGGTATTATAAAATCATTTAACCATTGCTAAAAGTTTAAAAAAAATCCCACCCGAAAATTTCTCGATGTCAAAAAGTATTCTCACACAGGCCTAGCTAGTGTTAATGGAAAATATATGCAAGGATATCAGTTTAAAAAACTCCTTGGTGTTAACTCACAATTGAACCATACCAACCAAGTGGCCGCTGTTTGTTGAAGAAAATAGTGCCAACATTTATGGATAGGGGTGTCATGTGATCAGCACAACGTACCCTGGAACCGTTAATCTCGGTTTTATAGACCATTGCCACTATTTTTTCATTCTCGTCCAAACTAGGTTGAGTTGACCTCATTCAAGACCTAATGATTCACAGAAAATCTAGAAGTACCGGGGCTCAAACCCGGGACCTTTGGCTCACACCATTAAATAATGTTAGCCTATGTTAACAAATGTTGTATCTTTGAGGATTACATGTTGCCACATCAATCTGTATCAAAATAGTTTAATCACCTCAATAGATGGTGCTCTTTACTGCTTAGCATTATTTAAAAATAGATGTACCTTAACAGCCTGCTAATAAATATTTAACTTTGACCCAAAATGGCTGTTAATATGAAATAGTCAAACCTTCTACAATTACTACTCCTACTTATCAGCTTTTACACATGTTTTTGGAGACTTTCTATTGCAGTCTGTTGATCACTACTGGTTTTATGTTGTAACAATAATTTAGTGTATTTTTTACTAAGTTTGAAATATTAAATTATCTCTCATATTTTTTAGGATGCGGAGGTGGCTTGCTTATTTTCGGGTTGATGCAATATTACCCATGCAAAATAAAATAACTTTAGTATTTACTCGGGAAAAATATTTTTTTAAATAAAACAATTATGTGAACATTGTTTAATTTAATCAGGACTTAGCGAAATAAGTATGCATTAAAACTATTTTTAAAAAAACAGTCTAAATTTAGTTAACTTTCCTTTTTAGAAAGTTATCAAATAATGGCTATACTGCATTTATTTTTATATCTTCAAAAAGATTGCTTATATAATGATAAATCTATTCTCTTACTCACATATGTATCTTGTCTAGCTGCTCCTTCAGTTGGGTTTGATCCAGCTGTTCGTCGTCACCATCTTCAGGTTCTAGTTGGTCGAGATCTTTTTCATCTTCATCTTCACTCCCCCAATCAGACTCAGAGAGTTCTGCCTCCTCCTCAAAAAAGTCGGTTGCCAATTGAGACTTATCAGCTTCGATATGAACTTCATTTTCTTCGGAATCATACTCAACTAGCTTTATAGAGTTGCTATGTTCAGAGTTTGATGATTCACTATCATCATTTTCCTCATCTAGAGAACAATATTTAACGATGTCAAAACTTAATTGCTCAATAGCTTGATAACCTTGATTCTCAATGAAATTGAAAAAAATTGGAAATCAATACTAATATCCCAATTTTAGATGCTCTCAAATCCCAGTAAATTAAAATGATGACAAAAAATGAAACATCAAACTGCAAAAATTGGCTAGATTTTCATTGTTGCTCTTAATTGGTTTTTTTGCCTTTTCAATTCTCACTTTATTACTGGCATTTAATGGACTCGACATATATTAATATTTATTCTAATGATCTTATGCAAGCTTGGTTATTTCGTTCAGGTATTTGTTTTTTTTACTATTTTTTTAATAATCCGGTATACATATAGTTAACATATTTTAATCTATGGCTTTGTGTGTAGTGAAATTTTAAATGGCAAGGTATCAAAATCAAGAATTGATGTTAGAATTTAAAACAACAATAACGTTATAAATAATAAATGTGTATATGTAATTAATTATTTATTAGAGATATTTAACATGCACCCTTTGATTATATCAATAGACAAGAATTTTTATGGGAGAGAGTGAAAGGACTTACCAATTATGCTAGCTTTGTTGTTATCTAGGTATAGTCACAAATTATTTTATAAATGTTCTCTGAAATGCTTTGTGAACAGATATATAATAATATATTTTCAATATAATATAATTTTCTCTATCAATGATAAAATTATAATTAAAATAATTTCAAAAAGTAATATTTCAAAGTCAAAAACTGGTTAGTCAGATACAGATACAACTAGCTAAAAATAAGCTGCTTTCCTAAATATTACCTGAAAATTCTAACTTTTTGTTAAATCTCTTAGTTTTCTTCTTAGGTCTAAAACTTGACTCCACTGCCTTAAATATAGATACATCTTCCTCATCAGTTGATACCATTTTCAGAAATGTATTAGGAGTGCTTTCCCTTGATGGCCTAAAACAGAATTAAAAATCAAGTGAGAACTGTTGTGTTACCCAAAGTTTGTTTAACACCTTCATTTAATGTAAACTCTAAATTGCACTTTCAAGTTTTTTTAAATTAATTTGAACCTTTTTATTTCTTTTTGACAGTAAATATATGTATTCTCAGTTCTTTATTCTTAAATAAATATGAATTGTTATGAGCCCATTTCACAACATAGGAGAATATTGACCTGTTAACATAAAATAAGGAAAGTACACTGAAAGATGTCTATAATTAAAAATTAAAACTTTGATGATTGTTCTCACCTTTGGAGACATAGCTGACAAATCTCTAGGAATTAATTTTAATTTCAATTCAAGTAATATGTAGAAAGACCACAAATAAAATGTTAATGCCTACAAAAAAAATTGTGCACGAATAAGGTATATATTTGAAAAGATAAATAATATTTAGCACCGCGTCTTACTACCCGTTCGGGTTATACGCTTTAAGTACTAATTACTCTAATAGATTAGGAATTGGGAAGGTTGAATTAGAGGAAGTGAACCCGCATTTGCGTGGAGGTAGAGTAGAAAACCATTTAGGAAAAACCACTCCCAGTTCACCCGACTGAGATTCGAACCTCGATCTCCCCGACCTCAGCAGTCGGGCTCAACACGACAAGCGCGTTAGCCAACTACGCCACCGAGGCGGGTGAAAAGATAAAATCTAGTGGAAAAGTTATTCTTTAATTCTTCCCCAGAATCATGAAGCATTCAGAAAAAGTTTCTTATTTTAAAACCACCTATTATGGTTTGAATTAGAGAGATAGCCCCCACACTTATCTTAGTGATAATCTAATAAAAATTGATTGGATAAAATATTTAAAAAAGAGAAAGTATGTGTGATGCACCATGCTGTTTATTTTTTATATTCAACTTGGTACTGGTTGCATTCCAAATGGTAGCCGAGGTTGGAGTAAAGAAGACCCGATAAAAAGAGGGCAGCAGAGGGAGTTGTATTATAGGTGGGTAGGAGAGCTGCTGCGGAGAAGAGAAGTACGCTTAAAGTGTAAGGAAGTGCTATACGGGACATACTTTGTACCCATTGTCACATATGCAGCTGAAACATGAACAGTGAATGTAAGAGAGACTAGGAAGGTGGAGGCTTTGGGGATGAAGTTTGTCAGGAGCACGTTAGCTGTTACAAAGAGAAACCGGAAAAGAAATAAAGTTATCCGTGAAATAATGGCGGTACAGGGAGTACATGAGGTAGAAGATAAAGCAAAACTGAGATGGTATAGACATGTAATAGGGCTTTAAAGAAATAATGCCAAAGAGAATGATGGAGATGATGTATGTAGGAAAATGACCGCAAGAAAGGCCAAGAAAGAGATGGGAGGAGCAGATAACAGAAAGTATGTGAGAGGAGAAGAATGGTGGAAGTATAGAGAAAGATGGCGGACTTTAGACTTAACTGACCCAGCCGCAGGCTGGAAGCAGTTGATGATGATGATTTTCATCAAATGTTGTTATGAGCTTATTCATTCTCCAATAAAGGAGAAGTAATTGTAATAATACTTCTTTACCCCCTTAAATTATTCTAAATTAACATATATTTTAAAAATACTAATTTATTTTATTTTCATATTAAAGTAAATTTATTTTAGTGTAGTACTAATAATGCATGAAGACTCAAGTATTGCTTTGTTTTATTCTCATAGCGGGCTAGTCTAGTACATCGATTCTTAACCGGGGGGTTGTGGCCCCTGGGGGACCTTGAAAGTTTTTTGGGTGGGGGGGGGGTTCGAAATAATCATTTAAAATGTTATTTGATTATTACTGAAATCAATTATCTTAAATTTTACGTTTTGGAAGGAAAAATGTGATGGTCGTAATCAAGTACAGTAGAGACTCGATTTTCCGAGGTAATGGAGGGGAGGGGAAGCATGTATAATAGAAACCATGGATGGTACAAATAATCCCCATCTGTTTACCATCATCATTTAAAGTTTGCTGCTTTTTGTTTCTACTTATTTATGTGAAAAGGGATTTTCCACAATGATAGATATTAAAACTAAACAGCGAAATCGACTCTGAATTGACTCCTGCGTGCAAATAGCATTTAGTAATACAATAGAAACAAGAGTAAACAAATTGTTGGAAAGTATTCAACAGCTGAGGTTCCATTAAATACATTTAGGCAAGTTAATTTTTTTTATTGTTTTATAATCAGTATATAAAGCCAATATTTTAGAATAAATCTTAATGATTAATATGTTAGTAAAAATTAGGGGGTGACGACTAATAAAAGGTTAAGAACTCCTGGAGAAGATACCCCCCCCCCTCCCCCTCAGCTTCACACCTTTAGTTATCCATAAGTGTGCATTGAGCCACAGTAAAAATTGTTTTATCAGAAACTTACACCTAATCTAGTTCACAGTCAACACAACTGAGAACCTTTAAATAGTATAATTAAACTATACACAAATGTATTATATTTGGAAGAAGGTATAGGAAAGATGGATGGAAACAAATAAAAAGGGACGAACACAATGTGGCTTTTACAATGAAAAGAAGAACACAGTTCACACTTTACATTGCTGCCATTGGACGAAGAGGTAATGGTTGCCTCTTGAAGAAAATCGATCGTCACCGCCCAATCTCTTGACCTAGATTTCATTCTATCAGAACATATCAAGAAGGAGTGTGAAATGTGCAACGTAACTTCCTAAACGAGGAAACCAAAACAATACAAAAGGGAGAAAATGGAAAATTGTAAAGAATGATAAGAGACATAGATAGGAACATGTAAAAGGTATAACATAAAGGACAAACACAGGAAAAGCCATAGTCTGTCCGTCCCCCTTTATGTTTATATCCACCTTTCCTATACCTTCTTCCAAATATAATACAATTAATTACCTCATAAAGCGAAAAGAGGTTTTCTTTATCGAGATACACAATTGATGATATTTATTTCTGAATAAATATAAGCTAAGAAAACATGTTTTAGTGCAAAATAATGACAAAGTTGCTTTTAAATAACTGATTATTCACAAAATACACCTCCCCCACACTTTTTCGATTCAAAACACCTATTATGTTAATCTTATTATTTGCAATGGCATCCATTTGCTTTAGTATTGTGCCAGCATAGACAGTGGCTTTACTAATATTTTTACAAATATAAGAGCACTATTTGTGAAAGGTGTTATGGACAAGATTGTGGTTTACTTTAATTTATTCAAATTAGTTTAAATATGCTTATATTTTATTGTGTAGGTAAGTAGTTATTAAACCTCACCACTATGTTCTGTAACAACTATAAAATTTGTTTCTATTATACTTCTTTGAACTATTTCTAGCTATTTAAAAAATATCTAGCCAGTGGGCGACCTCATTGTTAAACATCTTATTTGAACCTATAAAATTTGATTCCTTTTTAATAACATTGCAATAAGCTTCTAGACCTATCATCAATTTGTTTTTTTAATGGAATGAATGGGGAAACTAAGTTTGGACATAGGTTATAAATCTGAAAACAAGCTTAAATTGAAAAATAATTTTTAAAATGTTTTCTCTTTCCTGTCAAAAATTATTTCCCGCAGTCAAAATATCATTCCCGCGCAAGCCTATTTATTATAAAACTAAGAATTCCAGAGTTTCATTAATGATTGCCTCAAACGTGATATATCATTTTTAACATTTCAAAATATATCTTAATTAATAGCACCCAGATTCTAGTTGAATCATGATTGGGTCTGAGGCTAGTTACATGCCTCGAATGCATAATGTCAAGTTATTGAGAGTTAATATGTTTAAATAAATAAATAATCTCATTTGGTTTATTTCCAATTATTTATTTGGAATAGGTGAAATCTAGCACACTTACCTGAGTGATGCTGGAATGTTTAGGCAAAAGACTTTTAAACTAGGGATGAGACCATCGAATCCTTCATCTCCTTAAGCATAGTCAAGATTCGAGGATTCAAGAAAATATCCTATCCAAGATTCAAATCTTTGAAAATAAATTGTTTTTCAATTTTCAAGTTTTTGAGCTCTAATACTGTTTATTAGGGGTTCAGAACCAATTATAACTGATTAATTAATTTAATGACCCAATAACCAGACCCCAGACCAGTAATTTGATACTTAACTGAATGTATGAATATTATAATGAATGGCTTATAAGAAATAATGTTAACCATGGATGTGTGAAGCTTCAAAATATTCGAAGCTGAATCAAAACTTGGTGAAAGGACCAGTGATATCTATGTCTGGGCGTGGCCAAGCAAACAGCCATTGTGATTAGTTCTGCGACCGTGCTGTTAATATCAAACTTAGTTCATAGATGGCATGAGCAGGTTTCTTTGGTAGGTTTTGGCTTCCTTTTTTTTCTAGCTCACGCACTGCTGTTTCACTCCAATAAGCTTTCAGGCTTGCCAATATGAGGGAAGCCTCATTTTCTTAATCCCTAGAAAACACCAAAGGATAAGGAAAAGTGCCACGTGGTGGACTAACAACAATTGGTGGCCGACCACCTTTCACTGCACGGAATTAATGGAATAGAAGGTCATCTATACCCAGGTTTTTTTCACTTCATCCAAGCCACAAGACTTTTTGGTTTTAGAGGAAGCTCTCCACCTGCCACACTAGGAACGCAGAGATTGTATCTGGAAATTAACTTTCTGTTACATTGTTGGCTAGAGCTTTTTGAATAACAAACACTTATAATCTATGAACTATGAGCCTATACAAAGTAAATACTGTTAACACCAATCAAAAGGACATTTTAATGTTTTTTATATTATTACTATTGTTTTTATGTGTTATTTAAACATTCACTATTTATGACTTTTTGTTCTTAAGAGGATATATTTTTGTATTCTAGTTTATAGCCAACTTGACTAAAAATTGCAATATAAATTTCTTGGTCTATTTAACAGTTTAGTGTGTATTTTATTCATGAAAAAAACAACCTTTCATTCATGGTGAGTTCAGGTACCCAGAAACCTTAAAGTAAACCTGGATGTCTCCTCACTGGCGCCAGCCGGGCAGGTTTATAAATATTGTGTAAGAACAGGTATTTAGACCTTTTTCAAATGGCGTGGAGCAAGGAGGGAGAGGTAACCCTTACATTGGTGTACTTGATATTCGATTTAAACCTGTATTTGGCTTCCGCAGCCATTTGATGCTTTGTCTGCTATTCAAAGTCTAGTGATTATATTACACTTATATTTTATACCAAATAAGAGTGAACCAAAATTACCTCAAGAAATAAAATATATTCTTATTGTTTTGAATTCTATAACAAGTTTTATTTATTTTCTTTGTGGAACTGGGAAAATTTCCTTAACACTTTGAAATTCAAGACGGCCAAAACATTAAACCTCTAACCGTCTTGCCCACAAACACTGATTGGTACCATCTCAAGATGTTATTAATCTTGAAAGTGTAGATTAAAATAAATAAATAAATTTTTCAGTGCATTCAATTAAACTTTTGAAGTATTTCTTGAATATTGAAAATATTTTTTTAATATTCCAAAATTCACACACATTTCAGTTATTTACAACATGAAACAGTATGTTCAATTCAAACTCCTGCTGATGCATAGGCTAGCGGCTGAGTTGAGAGATAGTTAAGCGGATGTACATGGAACATGACATTCCTTAAATTATTTTTAAAAAACATATGCAATGAGTGAGTACTTCTAAACAAAAATGTATCTTCAAGTAAAAG
>CABFVX010010936.1:0-12342 GCA_902151425.1 Timema shepardi | reverse complement strand
ATAGAACCCAAACCATATGCTGTGTCATCATCATATTAAGAAATTACTTTGACTATTTTATTGTGTACTAGCAGTCCCGCACGGCGTTGCTCATGACCCACTGTGGCAGAAGAATTATATAAGTCCCCCTCCCACCCCACCACGCTGCCCATTACCTACTGTGGTATAGTAATTATATAAATCCTCTTTATTCCCTATCCATTGGGAATTTCAAAAAATCCGGCCTTATTCCTTGACTACATTATAAAGGGAACCTCTGTGCAAAATTCCTGATCCAAGGGTTTGGGCTGGGCATTGATCTAATAAGAAATAAGACAACTTTAAGGCAAAAATAGAAGTCCTCTTTATTCCCTATCCATTGGGAATTTCAGGAAATCTTGAAAAATTTATTATTGATTATAATTACCTACTTACATGTCAAATTTGAAGTCTCTGATGATTATAGTTACAGAAATAAGGCAACTTTAAAGTGAAAACATAAATCCTCTTTATGCCCCATCCCGTGGGAATTTCAAAAAATCCGGCCTTATTTCCTTGTCTACATCATAAAGGTAACCTCTGTGCAAAATTTCAGCTTTCTAGTTCCAAAGGTTTGAGCTGGGCGTTGATGAGTCATTCAGTGAGTCAGGAATTTTCTTTTTTGATCTACGAGATAAAAAAAATCTTAAAAATATTCATTAGTTCAAACGTAAGCTGTTATTCTGACAGGTTTTTTGGTTGGATAGATAATAAACCAATGAGAACTCAGGGCTAGATAAGTGATTCAAGGAACCGGATTATGCATTTGGTCACAATTGATGGAGAGGCTCGAGTTCGAATCCTGACTGGATTCAATGAGGATCGTTTTCTGAGTCTGAAATTTACTGTGGATTGTTTATACTAACCCCATGCTAGTGTTGATGTATTTTCCATAATATATCTTCCCCATCTTTTAGATTAAGTCACCCACCTCGGTGGCGTAGTTGGCTAACGCGCTTGTCGTATTGAGCTCGACTGCTGAGGACGGGGAGATCGAGGTTCGAATCTCGGTCGGTTGAACTAGGGGATGGTTTTTCCTAAATGGTTTTCCACTCTCCCTCCACGCAAATGCGGGTTCACTTCCTCTAATTCAACCTTCCCAATTCCTAATCCATTAGAGTAATTAGTACTTAAAGCGTATAACCCGAACTGGTAGTAAGACGCGATGCTAAATATTATTTTTAGATCTACGAGATAAAAAACATATTTAAAACTTTAATGAGTTCAAACGTAAGCTGTTATTCAGACCGGTTTTTTCGTTAATTGATAGTAAACCAATGAAAAATCTGGGCTACCAAAGTGATTCGAGGAACTGGATTATGTATTTGGTCACAATTGATGGAGAGGCTCGAGTTCGAATCCTGACTGGATTCAATGAGGATCTTTTCTGAGTCTGAAATTTACTGTGGATTGCTTATACTCACCCCATGCTAGTGTTAATGCATTTTCCAAAATATATCTTCCCCATCCTTTAGATTAAGTCATTAAAATACCTTGTATTTAAGGTGAAAATTGAAATAGTACAAAGTATTTTATTTTTACGTCTAGTTTGAGCAATCAAAGATCTAAAGAGCTTGCATTAATTTTGTATAATATATTAAGGATAGCGCTTGTTCAAAAAGATAAATGCTCACACTGTGTTATTTCTCATGATAGTGGATGGCACCTCTGAAGCTTAAAAATTAGCTAAGTTAAAGACATGTTCAATCGTATTAACATTTTTCGACCACGTCTTAGTACCGTTTTGTGTGATACGCATAAATTGATTTTGCTAATGGAATATACGTTAGGAAGGTATATAATTTGAGGGAATACACCCCCATTTTAGAAGAAGGAGAGTAGAAAACAGTTTAGGAACAAAACACCTTCAATACGCTCAACCAGGATTCGAACCCTAATCTCCCCCTCGTCATAATTCCAGTATAATGCTAGGGTGACTGGTTAGACTACGCGACAACCAAACAACTATTAATTTTTGTTGTAACCATATTAAAATATTTGTTTAAAAAAAGGTAGATATGTGTTTCTCTACATTTATTTTTTCTACATTTTAGTGTAAAACGTATTTTAAAATTGCGAAAACCCTTTTTTAATTTTCTTTTATTATTATTATTATTATCACCGCGTCTTACTACTCGTTTGGGTTGTACGCATTTACGCTAATGTGTAATGGTAGGGTGATTGTGAGATGAAATGTAGGACCAGTGGGATCCAAACCACGGTGGAGGCCTGGCATTCCACACATTCACAAGTTGTGATTAATACACGTCTTGTCAAAGGTGAAGGAAGGGTTTGGCAATCAGGTGAATCTGTGCCGGGACTGGGGATTGAACCCCGGCCGCCAGCACAGAAGTCTGACACCTTACCCCTAGACCGCTAGGTCATCCTTAAAAAAAGTTCAATATTTCAAAAGGTTTACTAGGTGTATCATCGTTTTAGTAAGACAGCTATTTTCAACCGTTTATAACTCACGGCACACTGGACAAGGAAAACCATATAAGTTTTTTTAGGAAAGATTTCATCACCAAAAAGAAAAAAAACTAGTATTAGGATTGTGTTTAAATGTTCAATAGCTAAGGATCTAATAACAGTGCTATTTAAAAAAATAATGTTTGATATATGGAGACCTGGCGGTCTAGGGGTAAGGTGTCAGACTTCTGTGCTGGCGGCCGGGGTTCGATCCTCAGTCCCGGCACAGATTTATCTGATTACCAAACCCTTCCTTCACCTCTGACAAGACATCTTGTGAATGTGTTGAATGCCAGGCCTCCCACCGTGGTTCGGATTCCACGTTAAACTGTAGGTCCTCCATTTCATATCGCAATCACCCTACCATTGCACATTAGCGTAAGTGCGTATAACCCGAACGGGTAGTAAGACGTGGTGCTAATAATAATAATAATAATGTTTGATATGTCAAAGCAGATTTATTTTCATTTCTCAAATTTGTTCTTGATTCTCTTTGATCTTCTTCCAAACTCACACTGCAAACCAGTCTACCTTCCACGACACACCAGTTGAAAATCGCTTCAGTAGGAGGAAACCTTAACTTGTTTTATTTGTAGTTGAAATATTATCATACTAGTGCGATAACCATAAAGTCTAATGTCAAACTTAGGACTAGCCCTGCTTCGTGTCATATAAATGTCAGTAGCTCCATTTGCTACTTTCGCAATTCATGTTTGGAAAAATATGTGGTCTAGCACTCTTTTTTTTATCTTTGTAATCTAGATTTTTATTTACTTTCACTCTTATTTTAATGGATAGGCCTATCCTTCAAAACATGTAATTTTGTTAATTTAAGAGTTTTTTTTTTTGAGAATAAAAACTTGCCCATAAATTCAAAGCATTTTAACTAATTAATGTTCCTTTTCAATTCTAAAAAGCAAAGAGAATATGTAATATAAAAGGAAATGTTTATCCGCTATGTACCCATTTAAAAAAATCTCCCTTCATTTATATGAAAACTGATACCCTCGTCAGGCTGTTTGAGGGGGCAGACTACCTGTCTACAGAACCTTGGTTCGACATCATCGGATAGCTACAGTCACTTTCTATAATACATGTTAAGGGTTCAAGTGTGGGGTTTAGGAGTAGTCGTAGTATTTGTGATAGTAGACATTCAAAAACATTATATCTAACTCTACTATATCAATAAGTGTGGAGGTCAAGGGTGATCTTACAAATTGTAGTAGTAGTCATTCCAAAAATTAGCGTTCTTATTCCCCAGTATTGGTATTAGAACTTGAGTGTTGTCATTTATAGTACCTATAGGTTGGTTTATCTGATTACCAAACCCTTCCTTCACCTCTGACAAGACATCTTGTGAATGTGGGGAATGCCAGGCCTTCACCGTGGTTCGGTGATTCCACGTTAAACTGTAGGTTCTCCATTTCATCTCACAATCACCCTACCATTACACATTAGCGTGAGTGCGTATAACCCGAACGTGTAGTAAGACGCGGAGCTAATAATAATAATAATAATAATAATAATATAAGTTGGTTGGTATTTACTTTTCTAGTCATTATTGTAAATTTCTAGAAATAGTATAATGTTTACGTGTCATTCCTCCTCGCCCAATCTACTGATACTAACTGCACCAGTTAGGATATCCTACAGTAGCCCCATGACTTCTTTGGTGCTGACTGACAGCTCACAGCTGACTTCTGACAGTCAACATTTAGGTATATACCTAAATTTTGACCGTCAGAAGTGACAGTTGCTAAACACATGTTTTTACAGATCATTTGATCCGGCGTAGGGATACATAATTTGGTCTGATAACGTTTCAAAGCTGTCAGTCAGCACCAAAGAAGCCATGGGGCTACTGTAGACGTGCTTGTATTTGGACTTATGAACCACTCGGCCTTATAATATGGACAAACAAACATCATACAAATTACCATATCTTTGTTCACATAGAATCAACTCTAATACAATTTAATCCAATAATTTTCTGTTGAGACAGCAAAAAATAAAAACAAAGAACCGACAAAGTTCTTGTCCAAATAACTAAAAATACTCCTTGTAAATAAACGGAGCAGCCAACGCTAGTAAATTGATTAGTCAATACTACTGTCTTTTTTTCCAAGCGTTAGCCTTGGAACTGTTATCGGCGCGTTTTATTAGGGTGAAGCCTAAAAAAGGGGAAAGGAAGTATTGACAGGCAGGTATTGTTTATTTTAAGTATTGAGTTAAAAGGGACGAGACCCACTTACATGAAGCATTTTATATTTTGTGTGTAGCCTATATACGTGTAGTGTGTGTGTTTTGGTGGTTCTTCTTCTTATTATTATTATTAGCACCGTGTCTTACTACCCGTTCGGGTTATACGCACTTACGCTAATGTGTAATGAAAGGGTGATTGTGAGATGAAATGGAGGACCTACAGTTTNTATTATTATTAGCACCGTGTCTTACTACCCGTTCGGGTTATACGCACTTACGCTAATGTGTAATGAAAGGGTGATTGTGAGATGAAATGGAGGACCTACAGTTTAACGTGGAATCCGAACCAAGGCGGAGGCCTGGCATTCCCCCACATTCACAAGAGGTCTTGTCAGAGGTGAAGGAAGGGTTTGGTAATCAGATAAATCTGTGTCTGGACCGAGGATTGAACCCCGGCCGCCAGCACAGAAGTCTGACACCTTACCCCCTAGACCGCCAGGTCACCCATCCCAATTCGCCAGGACAAAATGTATTCAACATATTGGAAACAACCGATATATCGATCATGTTAAAATATTTGTATTAGTAAGTGAGATATAAAATAAAGTTAGTATCCAAAATATCTTATGTCAAGAAATAATTGCATGATAATATGTTGAAATTGAACCATGCAATGTTTTAGATAGGTATTTAAAAATGGAAATAAATAAATTCCCGAACTTTTCCCAACATTTTCGGGATTACAGAATATGTTCCCCGACGATCAGTTCGGGAACGGGACATTTTTTTCCCCCGGGAATCCCACACACACCTGTCTCTAATTTATGTCTTACTCGTCCCTGTCACATTGGCGTAGTTAATATTATATAATGCCAGGCCTCCACCTTGGTTCGGATTCCACGTTAAACTGTAGGTCCTCCATTTCATCTCACAATCACCCTACCATTACACATTACCGTAAGTGCGTATAACCCGAACGGGTAGTAAGACGCGGTGCTAATAATAATAATAATAATAATATATGAGTACAGTTTGACACAAAGCTAGCTCTGTAGAGTGACTATTTACTGAGCTAAGGATCCCCGGTTCGATTCCCACCATGGCCAAAAAATGTATCATTGGTGAAATGTGGGTCTCCCCTTTCACAGTGATGAGTTAACGACCGGGGGGTTGGATGTTGTGTCTGTTAGCTTATAAACCGTGTACTGAAATAATCAGTCGGTTCAGAAAGTTCACGTTAAACACCTGCGATAAAAAAAAATGAAAGTGAAAAAGAATTATATGCGTACAATCCGTAATGGGCAGTGATGATTTTTGGGGAGAATCTTTGGGTTAATCACATGTTTCACGATAAACTGGGTACAATGTTTTGAAAACAAGCTGAGTGAACTTGATTTTGATTGTTTAGGTACCGAGACCTTTCCTCGTAGTCTAATATCTACAAAGCGGTGACCTGGTGGTCTAGGGGGTAAGGTGGCAGACTTCTGTGATGGCGGCCGGGGTTCAATCCCAGGTCCCGGCACAGATTTATCTGATTACCAAATCCTTCCTCCACCTCTGACAATACATCTTGTGAATGTGGGGAATGCCAGGCCTCCGCCGTGGTTCGGATTCCACGTTAAACTGTAGGTCCTCCATTTTCATCTCACAATCACCCTACCGTTACACATTAGCGTAAGTGCGTATAACCCAAACGGGTAGTAAGACGCGGTGCTAATAATAATAATAATAATAATAATAATATCTTCAAAGGTCAACTCTAGGTCCAGGGGATTTTTGATCGATTCCGGTTGAGGGATTGTATACTACGCTTAGTGCTCAAAATAGTTTCTCTTAATATAAAAAAACCTGTTGGTCACGTGATCTAATACGACAGGCCCACAATATTCAGAATTTCTGACAGTGAAAGGTCGGTGTTTAAGTTCTGACTGACTATACTGAGGTTTGTCTCGCAAGTTTTTTCCCATTTTCTCTCCAAGCTACCCGCCTTCGGTGGCGTAGTTGGCTAACGCGCTAGTCGTGTTAAGCTCGACTGCTGAGGACGGGGAGATCGAGGTTCGAATCTCGGTCGGGTGAGCTGGGGGTGGGTTTTTCCTAAATAGTTTTCCACTCTCCCTCCACGCAGATGCGGATTCACTTCCTCTAATTTAACCTTCCCAATTCCTAATCCATTAGCGTAATTAGTACCTAAAGCGTATAACCCGAATGGGTAGTAAGACGTGGTGCTAAATATTATAATATTAAACTCTCCAAGCTAATGCGGCTGGACTTCCTATAAATCTACCTTCCTCGCCCTGGTTTTTAGATCATGTTGTCAATATTCCATAAACTAAAATGTAATTTAAAAATACGTATATATGATAGTTACTCTGATGGGGTAGGAATGAGAAAGGAAGCATTTTATAGGTAATGTAACCACATATGCGGGGAAGGAAAGTGGGAAATCATTTATGAAAAAGGAAAACCACCCCCAGTAGACTAGACTGGAAATAAAACTTTGATGTCCCCGTCATCAGCAGTAAAGTAAAAACACGTGAGTAATGTCTTAGATTATTCGGCAACGTATTAAAAAAATATTGTAACGCTTGTATTTTTTATTATTTTTATTATTTAGCACCGCGTCTTACTACCCGTTCGGGTTATACGCTTTAAGTACTAATTACGCTAATGGATTAGGAATTGGGAAGGTTGAATGAGAGGAAGTGAATCCGCATTTGCGTGGAGGGAGATTGGAAAACTATTTAGGAAAACCCCCCCCCCCAGTTCACCCGACCGAGATTCGAACCTCGATCTCCCCGTCCTCAGCAGTAGAGCGCAACACGACTACCGCGTTAGCCCAACTACGCCACCGAGGCGGGTTGTATCACTTGTAAAATTATCAAATTTGGATAAAGTTGTGGTGATAAACAAGAATTAAAATGTCGAGTTTGGAAAAATAATTTTCAAAAGAGAGTTTATTTTAGAACTGAAATTTTGAAAATGCAATTAATTTTGACCCGTCTCAGTGGCCGCATAGTTTAAGACGCTACATGTTGAATGTACCATAGCTATGAAATAAAAATGGAGGGACAATCCAGGTTCATCGAGTTTCACAACATAGAAATCCTTCCTAGCACAATTTTTAGGATCTCTCTCAGGTCGTAGATTGAAATTTGCATTTTATGTATCACCAGTTTTTATTTTTTTTAAATATCATATTATATTGGGAAAAAATTATGCTACAGAAGTGTGTGACAATAATTGTACTTGATTATACTAACATTAATGAAATTAATAATTTAAAGGATGTCCTTATTCGTATTGAAGCAACTAAAATTTATGAATCCAAACATTTAGTTTCACTCTATAGGCCTACATTTTAAAATAAACGTTTTCTTTGGTTTTACATGATTTAAAATAGTTACGGTTATGAGTGTAATATAACATTCTTAATTTGACTACATATGATTAAAATTTGAATCCAAGCTAATTAAATACTAAATATTACACGGCTAAAGATGAATTTTATACTTGGAGTTAATTTAACTACCATCAAAATTATTAAATAAAATTATACATTCTGAAAGTCTGTTAGAAATTTATTGAAAGAACATTTCATTATTAAATTTATAATTAGGCTAGTCTCATATATAATTTTTATTTTTTCACGGCTACTAACAAACTACAAGTACCTAACGCTGTGCTTGAAAAATACATCAAAACCAAATTATACTTGAGATCACAGGAGCGTGAAATTAATCCACTTATTTTAATATTAACAAAATCTTGTCTTTCAGACCCATACAGAAAGCATATTTTAAACTCTGCCCGAATTTTCTCCAAGTCATCCTAAAACAGAAACGCAATTTCTTCGTTACCTCTCTTATTAACATGTTTTTATAATCCTCATTTGCTTACGTTTGTAAATTTTCTTGCTTAGTGTTTCCTTCTTATAGCAACATCAAGTTAGAGTGTGTCGCTCTTAAATTGCATCTTCTACTTCTTGAATAAGGGCCCGAGAGACTTTAAATATCATCCTATTTTATGTTTTTCATGCTACTTTTCATTCTAGTATCTTCTTTCTCGTATAGTGGAAAAATTTTAACATCAGCTTTAATATTTTAGGTGACCTGGTGGTCTAGAGGTAAGGTGTCGGACTTCTGTGCTGGAGTCCGGGGTTCAATCCTCGGTCCCGGCACAGATTTATCTGCTTACCAAACCCTTCCTTCACCTCTGACAAGACATCTTGTG
The DNA here is from genome assembly GCA_902151425.1 of Timema shepardi. Lineage (NCBI taxonomy): Eukaryota > Metazoa > Arthropoda > Insecta > Phasmatodea > Timematidae > Timema > Timema shepardi. The sequence goes on along the minus strand of CABFVX010010936.1, from coordinate 3,423 downwards.
AATGTGAGGAATGCCAGGCCTCCACCGTGGTTCGGATTCCACGTTAAGCTGTAGGTCCTCCATTTCATCTCACAATCACCCTACAACTACACATTAGTGTAAGTGCGTATAACCCGAACGGGTAGTAAGACGCGGTGCTAATAATAACATAAGCTTTAATATTTTCAACCTAGAGGCTATAACAAATCTTGAAGTTTAGCGTAATCCCGTAATAAAACAAAGGTTTTAACAAATATGTATGTCTCTACCTGAGGCTAAAGCTGAAACAGTTTGATGAATTCAGTTCAAACTCGATATTTAGAAAGTGTGTAATATGTGCCATACTTTGAACACTCCTGAAACTAAGCTTCATCATTCAGAGCTGGGTGTGTTTTATTCCCAATCACTGATTTGTTGTAGATGTGAGTCAATAGAATAATCTCAACTAAGCCTACTTAATTTTCTTTTACGGTTCACAAAACAATTTTTTTTAATATTGATTATATTAACGATTGCACATTTTTTCTCAGATTGTTATTCATCTTAATATAAAAAATGGTCAAATAAGTTTTCCCTGTATATTATTATTATTATTATTATTATTAGCACCGCGTCTTACTACCCGTTCGGGTTATACGCACTTACGCTAATGTGTAATGGTAGGGTGATTGTGAGATTAAATGGAGGACCTACAGTTTAACGTGGAATCCGAACCACGGTGGAGGCCTGGCATTCCACACATTCACAAGATGTCTTGTCAGAGGTGAAGGAAGGGTTTGGTAATCAGATAAATCTGTGCCGGGACCGAGGATTGAACCCCGGCCGCCAGCACAGAAGTCTGAAACCATACCCCTTGACCGCCAGGTCACCCTTTTCCCTGTATAGTTGTCCTTTGATTTATATGTATGAACGTACCAACTCGACATCATCATAAAACAAAAATTGCCCCCAATCATTTTTGTATTAGCGTAATATTTTATAACCTTTTTTTGGTCATGTGTCTCCCTACCCTTTTGGGCTATACGCATATGTAAGCTAATGTGTTGGGGGTGAGGAGGGTTAATTGTATGGGACGTGTACCCCCAAAAAAAAGCGTGTATGGAAACCATTTGGGAAAAATCACCCTCGGTACACCCGACCGGGATTTGAAACTCTTTATCTCCCGTCGATGATACTCCGGTCTATTGTGAGAGTAAACACCTTAGAACATTTTACCACCCAAGCGGTATTCATCTTGTAATTTACTACTGTCATTTCGGTCATTTATTGTCGTGAACAAATCTATTTTATAATAATCCCTGAGAGATTTTCATGCCAAGATGTATTGGACTCTCTTTATGTACAACCAATCGTTATAAAAATATTATTTTACCGGTTTCGTCAAGTTAGAAACTATATATATATATTTTTTCAAATTTAAAGGCAATTGAGCAATAGTGTTTGGGTAAAAAAATGTCCTCCCTCAATAATCTTTTTTAAATTTTATCAACAAATAAAACCGATTTTTTTTTTTAGCTAGAAGGGTGACCTGGCGGTCTAGAGGAAGGGTGTCAGACTTCTGTGCTGGCGGCCGGGGTTCAATACTCGGTCCCGGCACAGATTTATCTGATCACCAAACCCTTCCTTCACCTCTGACAAGACATCTTGTGAATGTGGGGAATGCCAGGCCTCCACCGTGGTTCGGATTCCACGTTAAACTGTAGGTCCTCCATTTCATCTCACAATCACCCTATCATTACACATTAGCGTAAGTGCGTATAACCCGAACGGGTAGTAAGACGCGGTGCTAATAATAATAATAATAATGATATTTTAGACCTAATTTTATCTCCCAAGATAATCCAGCATATATTTTGGAAACCTACTTTATAATGTACTTATGTTTCACCTACTGTACTAACTAAAGAAGTTAGTGGTAGTTTCTTAACTCCTCACCACCCCTCACCAAATCCCTTCTTTCAACCATCATCCCTACTTACGTGTTTCCCTCTTCATTTGTTCCCGTGAAAGGGAAGCGCAACATGTATAATGTACAGCCTCTCAAACGGGCCGTAGAGACTAGCGGTAATGCATAAAGTATATTGAGTGCGTGGTTCTCTCCGGGGACTTATCGTTAGAGTGGTAGAAAAGAGAAGGAGGCCTTCCTTGTGCTCCTGTCAGACTCACAGCTGCTTCCATTACCGGCGAGTGCGGTCACTCCCTCGTAATCTCTTACCATTTTCTGGACCGTGTTTTGTAACACTCTCGCACACCGCAAACTATTGGTGTTTGAACTTTAGAGTAAGCTATATTGTCCGACTTGTCAGGTTTTCTGGCATTTCTCGATTAATTGACGTTCAGAGAATGGAATAATTAACTCTGCGCCAACATGGTGGACTGGAAATTCTAAAGCATTTTGTTTTCTTCGCGTCTTAACAGCCATCCGCAATACACGAAATTAACTAGACAAATGGGGTAAGGATTAGAAAGGTGGGATGTGAAGGAAATTTGAGAGATTTGGAACCAATTTAATTAAAAACCATCTTCACTACGCCCTTCCAGAATTCATACACCAACCACCCCAACACCAACAAACTAAACTAGATGAATGAATCAGATAGCCGAAGCTATCATTTATGCATTTTAGTGAGGTTAACACCTCTTAGATATCATATTCTGAAAATTGAAAAATTGACACCTGAACACGGGGATCGAACCCGGGTCCTTCGGCTTAGTACGCCAATGCTCTTACCACTGATCTTACCACTATATGAAATCCCGTACAATTATATATATAATTGTCGATTGGCCGCAAAAATGCCAACTACCGAGTCGCAAATGGCTGCGTTGTCTGATGGCTGTGATCTTATATAATCACATGTTTATAAGCAGACGACTTCCGCACGTCCATCTTAGACTCTGCCTTAAACTATGAGTGAAGAATGATCATGGGCAAGGGACGAATCCTGGATAGCTCAGTGGTAAGAGCATTGTTGTACTAAGCCGGAGGTCCTGGGCTCGATTCCCGTGTCCAGGTGTCAATTTTTCAATTTTCAGAATATATCTAAACTAGCTGAGCCTGATATATACTACGTCTTCACCGATGTGAATACCTGATTATTACCTAGCAGGTAGAAACAGGAGTTCTGACCACTGGATGCCTAATTTTGAAACTTGCGAAAATACTCGCTAGCGAGCAAACTCGCAACTCATAGGCTGTACCAAACCAGAGCTAATTTTGAAAGGTTTATTCTGTCGTGTGGTATTGTTTCGCTTGCAAATGAGTTTTCAATCTGATAGCAGTGTAAAACCAAGACGCGCCAAAAGATTGAGGCGATGGGATGTCACAACGCGCCATTGTAAAAAAAACACGTAACTGTGACGGTCGCCGGTCGGGTTCTTATCGTTCGACGGCCCGTTGTTTACCTTTTGTCTGGAGCTACTCCGGCACGGAGGCGAAGGTCG